>QJOB01000020.1:137279-322899 GCA_004155035.1 Monosporascus sp. 5C6A | reverse complement strand
CCCCCCCCCCCCCCCCCCCGAGAAAAGGAACCAGGGTCTATTTCACCAGGACGAATAATTAAATACTAAATATATAGTTATTTTTGGGCTTCACGTACTCGTTTGATGCATTGGGTAATTATATATATCCAGAATGACACTTCACACTAGCTTAGCTAATAATAACTGTCTGTAATAACATCAAGAAAATGATTCCTCAACTCTTACATTCACACATCGTCAATACTAGTCACTATGGAAGATACTTCAGCGCCGTTTATCTGCTTCGGGAGTACACCCAAGCTACCCCAAGAGCTACTGCTCCAAGTATCCAGGGTAGAACCACCTTCGCACCATCAACAAAAAACAAGTTTTGTCTCCCTTCCACTTCTCTCCTGTGGTCTCTCCCTTCGTTCGCCCGAGGGAACGCAGTTTCCGGACGCTCCACACCGAGGAACCCACATAGCGGTTCCCACCCGGAGCCGATCTTGTACTCTAGCCTTCTTTCCGGGGGAACGACCTTTCTAAGTTCGTCATAGTACCTATCGTAAGCCTCTCGGGCATGGGCTTCGACTTCGTCCTTGTTCCTAGCGTTGAAGAAGCCGAAATGGACCTTCTGCATCGCGTGATAGGGGCGAATCCCTAAAATATGCCCACAGATGAACTTTTGTATCGCTGCCATAGGCTGCTTTGTGACCGGATCCAGAATCTGAGATTTGAAGCTAGGCCACCAGGACTCGAAATCTCTCTGGATGATGACGACCCTGGCCTCTGGGTACGCCTTGATTAATTCCAGCGCGAATGGAGATGCAAGATCTGTTACCGCATCGTAAGATCCCCATAGGGCATCCCAATCAGCACGCTGGAAAGGGGGTCTGGGGCGCGCATCTGGCACTGACGGCCAGGTCGCTTCAGCAGCTTTCTCAATCAAAGGCCACGGGGTATCATTGACACCTTCAAGGAGCCCATGATGCGTCTTGTACCCAAGAATGGCATACGCCTGAGCCATTGACTTGGTCGCCATGCGAAAGAGGCCCGCATTTATCACCTTTGGGCCACTGCTATGGGATCGGTTGTTCGGCTCCATGGGAGATACTTGGCAAGTGAATATTAGAATCGAGGAACTTGCAAAGGAGAATAGCTTGGAGGTAATGGTTTTAGTGTAGAGTAGAGATGTGTGCTTCCACTGCGGGGATATCTGAGTCACGCGCTTGTAAGTTGAAAACCCATTTAGGATAGTTCTCCTAATGATGTACAAAGGTCAAGTTCTGTTTTGGCTTTGTGACTCAATTCGTACCTAAGTGGTAACCTATTTATTACGGAATGCTGACAAATCACGTGTGTGGTTACACACACAATTTACCACGTATGTACATAAGGTAGTTATCTAATCACATATCAACCTTATGCAATTCAACGGGCCAAACATATGACAGCTCGTACATGCCCAGCCTTTTCAGCGCTTGTGGTACAAATCGGGTCTAACTAATCTCCGGACGGCAAATTCGATTACGTTTAAATATTTAAATGTTAATAACTAAACAACTACAACTTAATAAAATCTTGAAATTTGGGATATAGATATGTTATAATTATATAAGCTAAAAAAGAACTATAACAGCTATCGGCTTAACGAACTATTAAACCTAGTTATAAAGATTATAATAACAGTAGTATCGTAGAAATCTAACCAATAAAATAATAAATAGGTTTAGTAATAACAAATATAAATTAAGATAATTATATTATAATTGCGAGCTAGCATTATTTAAATTTATGAAAATAACGAACGTATATATCTTATTTTTAGCTTAAAGTATTTAAATTAACTTAAATTTATTTATAATAATTAAACCTTTTTGTTATAATTAAAAAGCTTGGCCCGTTGGTAGACGGTCGGAGGATATAGGACATATCTTCGATATGGGCCTCGAGTTACGTAACTGGCTCGATGGGTTCGATGTATATAGAGGAGGCTTGGCGCCTCGAGCCGGTCAAGTTAGGTCTACGTGTTACGGCCTTGTCCACCGTAGCAGCTCCAGCATATATATACGGCTGTAAGCACCAGAATGATTGCCACAATTGCGATCATTCCACCGATCTTTTGCCCTGGTGGTTGTGTGGTGTGGTGCAGCCATAACATTACGGTTCGAAAGGCTCGAAATAACTTAATTACTGTTATCGGCATTTGGTGCTTTCAGGTGTTGCAGGCTGGAAGGCTTTGTCGGTGTAGGGCTGCAGGATGCAGCATGCGACATGCCTTGTCCACCGCCTATCCATTGACCGCCCAATCATGTACTTAAGGCGATTGCTTACGGACTAGATTTGTCCATCAGAGCAGATAGAGAACCATCGCACACAGAACTCGCCAGCTTCCTGCATTTGATTACTGTAACTGCTGACAACTGTAACTAGAATCGAACTAGTTCGAGCCTGTCGAGTTAAGAGTAAGATATATTCGTTCGTTATTTTTATAATTTAGATAATTGTTACGGACGGACTTTTTACAAAGGTTAGGTTAGCTATGTTCAAAATAGAAAACTAACATCTAGGGCGCTAAAAAGAAGAAACAAAGCTTTTTAAGCCTTAAGGCGTTATATACATACTTAGTATATAATTAGCCTAATTGCCACCATAACAATTATTCCTATTTTTAAACAACAATCGACCTCGATTTGTTCGATTTTTATATAATAACAAAATTTTAAACAAATGCTTTAAAGCAAATCCGGGGCAATTTTGCAAATAATTCGCTACCGTTTCGCTTTCGAATCGTTAACGTTCCGAAGCATAAGTTTAATATACCTTAGGTTTATTATAGTTTTATACTTTTAATTAATATTACCGATTTTATAACGGCATATTACGGACTTTACTTTTAAAAATAATAACGGCTTAATATTTTAAATAACTTCTTTAGGGGAAGGTTTAAAATTTAAATTAAGTTCCGTACGGTATTCGGATTGATTCTGCTAATCTCAAAATGATAAATTTCCGTATCGCATTTTTTAAAAGCCTGGAACGCTAATTTTCTCTTAGGTATCCGAAAATAATTCGAACGATAATTCTTTTCCGTCAAAAAATATATTTATTAATAGTATAAATAATTAAGAAGTTGAAAACTGAATTTAACACAACGACGATAATAACGACTTTAATATAAATAATTAAGACTAAAATATAGAAATTTAATTTATAATTCGAGATTACGATATATTATCAGTATATAATTACCAGTAAACTATTACATTTAAAATTTTTTTTTAAATTATAAAAAAAAAAAGGAAATACGGCAGAACGTCGGCGACTGGTCGCCGATCTACATGTATTAAAGACCATTATAAAACCCCGTAACAGTATACCTTACATATAACTTAAATAAAAGTTTATTAATATACCAACTTTTTGGAACAATTTGTTATTGTTCGGCTATTATTTCATTTTTTATTTGTTATTTTACATTTTTTCTATTTCTTTAAAAGCAACGTAATAATTAATAAAAATAGATCGACGCGTTATCGGATTTAACCCGTAATAACCGATTACATGCAGGATAATAAAAATAATTACATTATTAGATAATCGAACGGCGTTCGAAACGAAATATACACCGACGTTAAAAAAACGTTACCCGATAAGGCGAATATGGATAATATTACGGAAAATAGTTATATTTTATTCTTTGAATGTTATATATTAAAGTTACAAATAAATATTTAATTCGTTTTAAATAACGAAATTTTACGTATTTACGATGAAATCCGACAAAAACGTACGAAGTTTAAAAAGGAACAGAAAGTATTCGTTAAATAAGCAGAACGCGATTGGTAGGAACGCGACCGTTTAGTCGAAATTATTACGAGTTAATATTACCGATAACATATATAGAGTTATTCGAAATTGTTTAAATATTCCGGGCGAATATTTAACGAACGGTTTTTTGTGTAAAAACGAAAAAAATAAATTATTGCGATTAACGTTCCATATTACCTTTTCGGATAAACCACCTTGTTGGACATTTTTTTAGTTAATATAACCATTTAATTTTTAATCCTTTATTTTTTAATATTAACGTTATGGAACGTTTTATAAAAGAAACGAAAATAAACTTAGTTATTTAAGTTAAAAAAAACCCAAAATTTAGTTTTAAACAGTTTGGTTTTATATACGATATTTTTTCGTTTACGCTAAAAAACCGAATTAACTATAAATTTTCCCGAGCCGATATTATTTTTAATTTACGAAAATTAACGCCGACCGAAGAAAAGTTAATTATCGATTATATTTTCGATTTAAATGCGCGAACGTTTTTCGTTTGGTTTTAGCATGTTGAAAATATAACGAATTTGTTGTTAACTTAATGTATTACAGAACGTATCGGGGTTAATTAAGCGTCAAGATTTGTTCGACGGAAAAAAACTTTTGAACGTATTTAAATCGAAAGATTAATTATTAAAAGATATTATGTAAAAATCCGGAAGTATTTCGTAAATGGTTCGAATTAATTCGAGTTATAATCGTAAAATACGGTATCGCAAAAAAAGATATTTATAATTTCAACGCAACGGGTTTTTTAATAGGGTTTTTAATAGTATGCGGTATAATAGTTATAAACGTCAAAAAATGTAGAAAATTTAAATAAACGTAATAAAGTAGTTAAAAATAGATTATAATTATATAAGTTGTTAATTCGTAAGGTTAAGTTATATTATTATTTATTATTTTAACGGGAAAAATTTACTTTAAATTTTAATATTACGATAATTTATTATTACCCGATTGGAAAGTTAAAATTAATTATAATAATTAAATAACGAATAAATTAAGTTTAAAATAAATTTAGTATTTCGATAAATATTTTCGAACGTATACGAAAAGAACGAAAGGTTTTTTTATTCTCGACGGTTACAAAAATTATTATTTAATAAAATTCGAAAAATATTACGTAAATAACGATATTATTACGTTTTATATATTCCTTTATTTTTTTATTATTTTTAATATTTCGACGTATTTTGTTTTTCCGTTTTAAAGTACGTTTATATGTTTTATATCGAAAGTTTAATACGACGTTATTATATTTATATTATTAAGAAAAAAATTTTCGCCGGTTTTTACAACGCGTTTAAAGTTGTTATAATATTCGATAATATTAAATCCGGTTTTGTTAAAGCTGGATTTGTTTTATTGGATTTTAATAACGTTTTTTCCGATTTCGAAATTTTTTTAGCTATATTTATGCCGATTATTTCGCCGTTTACTTCCGCCGGTTTTAATTTTTTTTTGTTAAAACTTTTTCGAAATATATAAAAAACAAAAAAAACGGAGATAATATTTGCAGAAATAAATCAAAAATTATTAAAGGAGCTCGCCGATAAAGATAATTAAATTAGTTAATTTTTTAACAAAAAGTAACCTAATATCTTTGTCGAAAACGTTTTTTTTAAAGAAAAAACCGCCAAATTACGCGGAATTAACCATCTTTTTAGTAAACGCTGAAAAATTAAAAATAAACGTGTTTAAAAAAGAAGAACATTTATTATATAAAAAGGATAAGTTTTTTTAACCGGAAAAAAGGGGTAGTAAAAAATTCCAGTTAATAACGGCAGAGGGTAATTGTTGTAAAAGGGTTAAATCAAAGGAATAGAAGTGTAACGTTTGCGGTAAACCCGGATATAATGCGCGTATTTGTGAAAAAGCTGTAGATACGTTTAATAACGAAAAATCCGATTAGTTTGAATTAATTTATTGCGTTGTGGTTATTTTAATTGAATTTGTTATTGCGGATTGCCAAAAAGTGTCTGACGAGGTGGTTTGTCCGAGGAGGTGGTGTGGGATGTTATAAAGATTAATATTATCGAAAAACCTGGTTTGCTTAATATAATATACGTTTATTAAGTTATAAGTAGAATAGAAAATTACTTATAATTATAATAGCAAACGTATCGTAATAGTATATAAAAAAGGGCTGAAAAAGTTATTTTAAAAAACTTATAGTTCCTTGTAAAAAAAGTTATTTTAACTTTAAATGTATAAATCGGACGTTTCGAAACGCTTTTGAAAAGCTTAGGTAAGGCGAGAAATTGCCGATAGACTTTTTTGCAACCTGGAGAATTTACTTACCTAAGGTTAAAAACGTTAATTTAAAAAAAAAAATATCCCAGGCTGGTGCATTATTTTTATTACCGATTACGGAAAAGCTTAAAAACTAAAATGTTAAAATAGAAGGTTTTTTTAAGCAACTATTTAATATTGCGACGGAGGCCGATTATATATAGACCGTTTAACGTTAAGGTTAGGTGTTAAAAACTAAATAGAAAAGAGAGAAATGTACGTATTCGAATACATTTTAAGGTAATAACCTAACGAAAAAAAATTACTTAAAGGTACTCGGTTCGGATAACGAAAAAGGTAAGGCCTTTTAAAAAGATTTCCGATATTGCCGAATAAATTCCGACCGTCGCAAGTCTGTTTGGTTTAAAAAGCCATTGGCTTTTTTTAAAAAATGACTATATTTTAACCTGTTGGAATTATAAGAAAGAGGGGTATATTATTTGTTATTATAAGGTAAAAGGTAAAGGGAATTTCCCTTTTTAATTTAAAAACGACGATATAACGGTTAAAAGATAATTACTTGTTACCGTATAGAACGTTATTGTTTTCGATAATTTAAGTAAATCGGAAAAACTACTGCCGGAATAAAAGCGTACGTTTAATTTATTTCGGTAAAGAATGCCAGGTAATTAACGTAAAGCCGTTATTAAAAGGTACGGTGACTTTTTTTTTAAAGAAGAGGATAAGTTTATAATTACCGTAAAAGTAAATTTATATATAAAGGCAAAAGTAAATAAGTATAATAAACGTTTTATTAGGAAATATAAATTCCGCCTTGTCGTCGTCGATATTTTCATATTAATGGAAATTAATAAGGCTTTTATTAAATGTTACAGAACTTTTAAAATTAATGTGGAAATGATAAATAGACGTTAAAATATCCGGCGTTTCCGATAAATTTATTTTATAATTAAGCGTAACCGGTTGGTGTCCGAATTATTTTTATCCCGACCCGGAATAAAAAAGTTAAGTATGTTGTTAAATATAACAAAATACGAATAAATTTATAACCGTTTAAAAAAGATCGACGGTAAGAAAATCATAAATTTAGCGCTTGCCGGCGAGCCGGTTTATATCGTTAATTTTGTCGGATTTAAAAATAATCGTAATATTTCCAAATTCGACAAAAAAAACGTCTTTAAGATAATACGGGTATTTAAGTACTTAAAGGAATTTCGGAATATATATTCCGAAAAAAGAACGACAGCGTTTTTTATATTCCTAAAGCTTAAATATCCGATTAATTTAATACCAGGTAAGCTGTTTTTTATAGGCCCGATTTACTTAATTTCGAAGCTTTAACGGCGAAAGTCCGAAAAATATATCAGTAAAAACTTAAATATAGAAGAATTCGAAAGTTAAAGTTATATATCGATTATCGGTCGTTAAACCGAGTTATTATAAAAAACCGGTAATTTCTTTTTAAATTTTAAATTTTTAAATTAATTAAAGTTTGTTAAAGTTTTTTTCAAACTGGACTTATAGAACGTATATTATTAAATTCGGATTCGGAAAAGCGACAAATAAAAAACCGCTTGCCGAACGAAATACATGTATTTCGAATATATAATAATGTCGTTTAAGCTTATTAACGTTTCCGTAACTTTTCAAATATATATATAAAGCCTTAACTGGCTTTATTAATTAACTTTATATTATTTATTTAAACGATATTGTAATTTTTTAAATAATCAACAAAAACATCCGATATATTTTTAATTAATTTGCGAAGGATTAAAAAAACCAGTTATTTGCCAAACTATCGAAATGTAAACTTTTCTAAATAGAAATCTTATTTTTGGGATTCGTTATTAATATCGAAAAGGTATAGATAAATTATCGACGGATTGTTGCGGTTTAGAAATGAAAGTTTTTTAAGTCGATATATAATATTTAAGTATTTTTAAGGTTTATCGCTTATTATTCGAAAATAATAATAATTATTATTAACTTATTAAAAGGAGTATTTTAAAAAGGGATTTCGAATAATTAATTAAAGCTGTTAAAGCGTTCAAAAGGTTAAAAATTACTTTTTGTAATACGATTATATTTCGATATTAAGATGTTACCCGGTATACTTGTATGTAAACCGACGCGTTTATTAAAGTTATATGCGGTATATTGTTATAACTTTACGGAAAACATTAATATCCGGTTATTTTTTAATTACGAAAGTTTTCGAATACCGAAATAAAATAGGGAATTAATTAATTAATAAATGTTTTTAGTTATTATAAAAAAACGTAGAAATATTAACGTTAATATTTAGAAAGTACCGAATAGAAACTTTTCGTTTTAACGGATTATTAAATATTAAAAAAGGTAATTGCCGTTTTTACGCAAATTTTCGGGAAAGATTTGCTTGGTAGGTATATAAATTATCTTAATTCGATTTTTAAATATAATATTAATTAGGGAAAATTAACCAGGCAAACAAGTTAAATAAATAACTAAATTATATATTTACGCAGATTAGCTGTAGCAACGTAATTGTTATATTCGTAGAAAAATTCCGATTATTTAACGAATAATTGAAAGAAATTAAATACTTAATAATAAACTTTTCCTATATCGTTAAAAATATAAATGGATATAATAATTTATTAAAATTACGCAAAATTCTTTAATAACCGAATTTTAGATTAAAATAGCGCGAAATCCTTATTATATAATTATAAATTATTTTTCGGGAAAACGGAAAAAGGCAACCATATATCGGTATTTTTTATATAAGATGCGTTACGGTAAAAAAACCCCAAGTAACGGCCGTTACCCGGGCCGTATTAAAAAATTTAAAGTTCGACGTAAAAGAAATGTATTGTTCGGATACCGAAAAATCGGCGGAATTAAGAAACGAAAACGTTAAAACTACTATACCGGAATAGTACGTTTTACGTTTAATGGTAAAAGCCCTAACTTAGAACGAAACGGTATTTATTCCGAAAGTTTTGTAATAATTTTACGATAAAATCTGCAAATTACAAGCTAAAAATTTAAATATGTAAAAACTTATAATAATAACCTAAAAAAGGCCGAAATAAAAGGGAGGTATTACGTAAATTTAAATAATATATTATTTTATTAGGATAAGTTCGTTATTTTTTCGTACTATGCGTTACATTAATAATTAATTAGCATGTATTATGATAACTTTTAAAAACGGTATATAAACGGTCGAAAAACTATTAAGTTAATTAACCGTAAATTTTATTAAGGAAATATAGCAAACGATATCCGAAAATACATCGAACGTGGCTTTATATGCCAAGATACGCGGAAGCCTAGATATAAGTTTTATAAAATGTTATAATTATTTTTTTTCCCGGAATAGCTTTTTTAAAAATTAAATATAGATTTTATTATAAGGTTATCCCTTAGCTTAAGAAATAATAAACGTATTTATGACGTTATCTTAATAATCGTCGATCGGTTTACGAAGTTAACGTTATTTTTATTTACGGTAAAGACTTTAATAATAATAAAACTTACTGGGATTTTATATAAAAGGTAAAGTATTATTTCGGCTTATTATTAAAGATTGTTAACGATGGAAATAAATTATTTACTAACGAATTTTGGGTTAATTTTTACAAAACGAAAAAGATCGAACGCCGACTGTTTACCGTTTATTATCTTTAAACTGATAGGTAGATTAAACGTATAAATTAAACGTTAAAGAAATATTTCCGATATTATTACGGCAAAAACCAAACTAATTAAGCGTAATTATTGCTTAAAACCGAATTTGCTTATAATAATTACCGGAATAAATCTATTAAGTATTCGCCGTTTAAGTTTTTATATGGTTATTATTCCCGTATAATAAAATAAATATCTAACAAGTTTTAAATTAAAGTTTAAAAAATACAAAAGCGGCTTGAATATATAACGTAAGTTCGCCGACGGATATACGAATATTAAAAAAAGGCTATAGTTAATTGAAAAGAATATTACGATTAAATGTATTAACCGATAACATTTTAAAAAAGTTAAATTGTTAAACTATTTATAAAAAACTTTAAATTTAAAAGAAGTTTTAAGTTAATACTAACGTATATTTAGGTAAAGGTTGCTAAATGTAACGAACCTGTTATATATCCACCTGGAAGTATGAGCAGTATCCGAAAAGGGTCTTGATTTGCAGGTAATAATAAGGCGAGAAATGATTTAATGTGTTCGTTAAAAAGATTTAAGGTATTTTTCCTTCAATCAAAGGACGGTATAGTTGCTTTTGGTTAAAAGCTTAGATTGATAGTTAAGGAACGAAACTTATTTAAAGGCTATTTACATAGGAAACTGGCCCATATATATCTTTCCTGTTTTTCCTGAGTTTCCGTAGTATTTTCTTGGGGTTTTTTGAGTGTTTCTGGATGGTTTTTGTTGATATAACAGAAACTATTTAGTCGAACCGAGGTTTACCCGTTCGGGCCCATACGTTTGGGTCTTTTTTCCGGTTTTGAGGTCGTAACATTATTCCCCTTTTTCTAGAATTTTTGTCCTTAAAGATAAATAAGTCAGTTTTCTTTTTTTTGGTTAATTCTTTGTTCCGTAAATCCTAATTAATTTCGTTATTATGTTAAGTTTTCCACGAAAACGACTTAAACTTTTTATTGATAGTAAGAAAGAACTTGCATTTTTTATTGTTAACTTTGGTTATTTGGTTATATTTTACGAACGTTGCGACGACCTGCGCCTGGAATACAAAATGATTAAAGGAAAAAAGAAATGTTAATATTATTATAAAACGAACGTTTCCTGTAAGGGAAATAACGTTTTTTTGGAATTGTTTCAAAACATTCGATCGGAAAAAGCACGTATTAATAGGGAAAAGAAAGCAACCGAGAAAACTTTGCTGGATTTATAACGGTTACAATTGGAGGTTACGGTTAGGTTAATCCGGTTAAGTTGTTAGCAGGATTTCCTTTAGCGTTATAGTGTAGAAATGATTCGATAAGGATTTTGTTCCATAAACGAATTAAAGGAAAAGGAAAGGCTAGATAAAGAAAAAAAACGTTTATAATAGGAGCAGGCGCAATTAATTTTAAGTATTAATTCTTTTGATTGGAACGCCGTTGGGGTTGATCCGGAACCTGGTTCCCTTTCGTTTTCGACTTTAGCTGTACTGGAGATGGTCGGTCGGGGTTTTGGCGATGAAACGTCTTAATTAAGTTTATTACATTCGTTAAATAGTTAAGTGGTTCCCAAATGTTTTTTTCGTATAAGTAACCTTTTTATTTGATTAAATATTAGATTTTGTTTTTGACCATCCTGGAATTCAGGATTTTTTCGACTTCGTATTTGTCGATTTTGTTTTTTAGTTTTAGGTTTTTTTTTAACGGGGCGTTTTTGGGTGCTGGTTCAAGCAGGGAAATGTGAAAGATAGGGTGTATCTTTATTGTCTTGGGTAATGATAATCGATAGTTGGTTTTGGAAATGATTTCGTTAATTTTGAAAAGGCCGAGTTTTTTAAAATCGAGTTTATCGTTAGGCCTTTTTGTTTTGATTTGTAAGATGTTCGAGGTTGTATTAGGTTTTTGCCGTAACAAATAGATTTTGTTTTTTTTCGATAAGATTAGTTCTTTAAATTTTTTTTTTGTTGTAGTATTGGGCCATTTTTTGCTGGAAAAATTATAGTTCAGCTTGTAAGCGGGCCTGTATCGTTTTAACCTTTGTTACGATCGTTTTTGTTCGTGGAGTAATCGTGGCGATTTTAGGGGCTTTATTTAATGGTTATTTTGGACGTTGGGTTTTTGCTTTGTGTTTATATACTGCCGTATAAGGGGATACGTTTATGTTTTTATTGACGGAGGTATTGTAAGTTATTTAAGTAAGTGGTAGAAGTTTTACCTAATTGTTTTGTTGGTAGTTGATATAATTTCGTAGGTATTGTTTTAGTGTTTGATTTAGTCGTTTTGTTTGTCCATTTGTTTATGGGTAATAAGCTGTAAAAAATTTAAGTTTGGCGCCGATTTGTTTGAAGAAATTGGTGCTAAATTTGGAAATGAACAGCTTGTTTTTGTCGGAAATAATTTTTTTAGGTATTTTATGCTTGTTAAGGTAATGTCGTATAAAGGCGTAAGTTAATTGTTTTGTTGTTATATTTCCTTTAAAAGGTAAGAAGTATTTATATTTGGTAAGTTTGTTAACGATTACTTATATTCCATTATATTCGACTTTAATAACGGGGTTTTTCGATAACGGTAAACCGATAATAAAATCCCAAACGATGGTATTCCATGTTTTGTCGGGGATATCTATAGGTTGCAGTAAGTTATAAGGCTTATGTCGGGTTGTTTTTACCTTATTATAAATGTTGCAGTTCTTGATGATTTATTTGATTATCCGGCAAAGTTTAGGGAAGTCGTATTTTTTTTTTAGTCGCTTAGTAGTTTTAAAAATTCCCTGATATCCATATAAAGGGTTTTCGTGGAATTTCTTAATAAACTGTTCCTGTCGTTTTTTTTGGTATGTAGATTTTATTATGGTACAAAAGTTAGTCCTTAGATTGCTTTTTTAATTATTTTATTTTTTCCCGTTCGCTTGGATCGTAGGAATTTTTAAATTGTACTAAAAGCTTTGGTATAGGTTATTTTAAAATTACGTACAGTTGTAAAGTGCTATTTTCCGCAATTTGTAATATTTATATATGGCGTTTTGGAATTTTAAAGTTATAATTACCTTTGCGATTTAAGATATCCGTTTGGATATTTTCTTTACTTTTAATATAGTAAATCTTGAAGTTGAACTTTGACAAGAAAATTATCCAAGTCTTATATCGTTTGTTTAGCTTTTGTGCTTTTATAAATCGAGTAAGATTTTTGTAATTAAAGTAAATATCGAAAGGTTTTTTCGTTCCGTTAAAGAAAAGTTCCTATTTTTTAAAGGCGTTGATAATTGTTAGTAATTCCTTATTATAGATCGGATATTTGAGTTTTATATTTCGAAGTGCCTTGGAATAATACGCTATTGGGTATTATTTATCGTTGTTTTCCAGTTATTCCAGGACGGTATTTAATGCGTAATCTAAGGCGTCCGTTTTTAAGCGTTTCTTTTTGTCTGAATTAGGCATCTTTATAACGGGTCCATTAGTAATCGCATTTTTTAATATTCGAAATGTTTTTTTGGCTTTTTTTGGAAGTTTAAATTTTTTTCCGACGTACTTTTTAATGGTAAGTTTCGTTAATGATTTGATTATATTTTTATATCCCTTAATTAAGCCGCGTACATAACCCGTAAATTTTAAAATTTGTCGGATATTTATAACGGTCGCTTTATTAAAGATAAGCCAGTTTTTAATTGTTTCCAACTTGGAACGTTAAATCTGAATTTATCCGGAAATAAGTATAAATCCCGAAAAGTCCAGCTTTTGTATGTGCCATATATTTTTAACTGGATTAATTCGAATGTTTGCTTTATCTAATATTTTGAATATTTGGGTAACGTGTTTTTTGTACTTTTCTAACGTTTCGGAGTAGATAAGAATGTCGTCGAGGTAGACAAATACAAATTTGTCCAGGAATTATCTGAAAGTGGTTATAACCAGATGTTAGAAACTTGCGGAAGCGTTAGTAAGTCCTATTAGCATAACTTTGTACTTATAAAATCTATATATTGTTTTAAATGCTGTTTTCCATTTTTCGCCTTTGGTTATTTTGATGCGATAATAGCTATTTCGGAGGTTAAATGTAATGAATTATTTGGTTTTATTAGCGTTTTTTCTCAGGGTATTTATGAAGGTTAAAGGGTAGCCGTTTTTGATTATGATGTTATTTAACTATCTATAATCGATTATTTTTCTGAAAACCGGGTTTTCGTTTTCGTTAATTTTTTGTTTACCGTTTTTCGTTTTTGGAACTATGAAAACGGGGTATCCGGCGGAAGAGTTGGAAGGTTGGATGTATCCTTTTTTTAAATCCAGCTATATACCTTTCCATAAGGCCTTGGACTTTTCAGGATTTATGTAGTAGATTTTGTGGAGTTTAGGGTAATGTTTTTCTTTAATGGGTATCCTATAGTCCCATTAATTATAAAGGGATAGCTCGTGGTTTTTTTTGTCTTTGAATAACTTTTTGAATTGTTTATATTCCTAAGGTATTGTAACTTTTTGATTTGGAATTTGTATTTCCTTAATAACATAGCAAACCCTTTGATCTTTTTTATTTTCCCAGGAAAGTATTTGCTTTTTTTAGTTAATGCGTGGATTATTAAAACGAAATTATGGCATTTCCAAGATAATGTCGTATTTTAAAATGTCGGTTATGTTAAGGATAATTTTTTTTAAGTGTTTTTATATTTCGACTAGAAATTCCTTTGTTTTTTTAAAAACTCGACCGTTTTCGTAAGTAAATAAGCTTCCATCGACGGTGCGTAATTTGTAAAACTGTAGTTTGTATTTCTAAAGGATCTAGTATTTTTCTGCTACAGCTGGTAAAATAAAGTTTCTTTTTGTTCCTGAGTTAATTATAGCCTTAAATGTCTTGTTTTTATAATACAGGGGAATCTCGATTTAACTTTTAAGTCCTGTTTTTGTTTCGCATAAGGTCTTGTACCGGCGGGCTTTTCGGTACCTTAATATCGAAAGCTTCTGGAGTTTTTTGATTAACAAAGTTAGGAACGTCTCCATTTTTTGGCCTTTCTAACCGCGTACTTAAAATAATGATCGTTTATGCACTTAAATCAAGTTCGTCTGCTATATTAATATTAAGGTTCTGGTACTGTATAAACTTGGGTTGGTTTTTTTTTTTTGGGCAAAGGAAAACTTGGTTGGATTATATCCTTTCGTAAGTCCAGTTTTACTGCCAGGGTTTTATGTATTATATATAACATAGGTAAGTAATATATGTATCCTTATATTATGGCTTTCTAGCTTTGTTCTGATTCCGGGTATAGGTAACAAAACTTAAGGTACTTTGGTTATTGGGAAGTTTCAGTGCATTTGCATTTATTATCTGGTTCAGTAAGTATTTTCTTATCCCAACCTGGTTAATAATCGTTATTTTCTTTGGCTTGCAGATGGGTTAAATAACTATGGTCGTAACAAGCAGAGAAATTAAGAAAATGGTAATTATTTGTTTGTTATATTTTAATGTTGTTTGGCTTTGGGTATACCGTGCATTCGGGAAGCTTATAAAATTCGGAGGATAACTATCCGTAATTGTTAAGGTTTGGTCGTAACTAACCGTTTTTGTCGTAAATCTTGTATTTTTGTTTATCTAAATAACAGATATATTTTAACTTTATAGTTATTTTGGAAGTTATTTGTCCGGGATAATACTTGCAAGCTTTAGTAATCCGATTTTGGCAGGTTAGGTAACGTTCGTATTCTGGGTCGCCGTTCTGAACCTGGCTCGTTATGGTAATGGTAAATTCTGGCTGAAAGGAGACGGTGCTGATTTTTTTTTCCTTCTTTTTTTCGCTGTCTGATTTATATTCTGCCATTTGTACTTTTTTCTGAGGTTTTCCTTGGGATTTCCTTTAAGGTTGGGGAATTTTTCCCTTTTTGGTATTTCTTTTAGCTGGGAAACGATATTCGTTTTTGTAATAGCCCTTTTTGTTACAGTTAAAACATTCTATGTTGGATTTGTTTATTTTGGGATTTTTCGAAGTTAAGCTGGTTTCTTTTTAAGGTTTGTCTTTTTTTTTCTGGATTCGGTTACTCGAATTCCTTTTGTTTTTTCGCTTGTTGGATCCTTTTTTTTCGAGGTACCTGTCGAAAGTGCGTCGATCGGCGATAATAACCTGGTTTATGTATTCCTTAAAGGATCCTATCTTGGGTACTTTGTATATTTCGTTTTTAACTTAAGGCTTTAGGCCGTCGTAATATAAATAAAACAATGCGTTTACTGGCAATTGCAAAACGGCGGCTAAGTAATTAAATTCGGTTGTATATTTTGCTGTTAACTTAGTTTATTGTAACAAATACAGTTATTTTATCGCATGCTGTTTCTTGTTGGTATTTCCGAATAAAGTTCGCATTTTATCTTTAAAATATTCATAATTGCTGAAGATGTAATTAATAACGTCCGATAAACTTCTAAGGTAGTTTTTCAGGTAATCTTTTAAAATTGGCTCAAACCACGAAAAAACTTTCCCTATAAATGCTTGGAAGATAGCCAGTACCTTCTGATAGTTTTCCATTAGGGAACTCTGGTAAAATTTAAGATAAATCCGGGCCTGGATTAAAAATCCTTCCACGTTTATAAATCCATTATAAGGTTTAAAAGCGGCTAGTTTGTACCTTTTAACTTTAAGCATCCCGTAATATCCAGGAAGTAAAATGGTAATTTCGCGATAGGGGTTAAGGGCAAACAAAGGTAGTACGGAAGCCTTCTCTTTCTCCTTTCGAATTAATCGGGCACTTTTTCTTTCTTTTCGGGCAAATCTGGCATTTTCCTTCTTTAAGGCCTGGATCTTTGTCGCCAAAAGATCCAGTTTTTCGTTTGTTGTCCGTTCTTTTTCCTTATCCTTAAGTTCTGGCTTTTCGGTTACGGGCTCTTCTTTTTCATAATCTTCTTTTTCCTTTAAATCGCCTTGTACCTTAATAGTTTCTTTAGGGGCTGGGGCAGGTTGCTGCTAAAAGGAAAAAAAGCCGGCTTGGGCTTGAGTTATAAAAGGCGCCATATTGTCGATAAGTTGGAGCATTTCCTTAATAAGGGATAGATCGTTAATTCTAGTTACTAATCCTTTACTGGCTAATAACGGGGATCGAATATACTGTTTGTCCTTTAAACGTCGTTCTGTAATATCGTCTTTATTAAGTTCAAAAAGGTTTATGCCCAACTAGGCCTTAAATCATTCGTCGGCTATTAATCAAGGAACTATTAAAATGTAACGAACCTGTTATATATCCACCTGGAAATATAAGCAATATCCGAAAAAGGTCTTGATTTACAGGTAATAATAAGGCAAGGAATAATTTAATATGTTCGTTAAAGAAATTTAAGGTACTTTTCCCTTAATTAAAGGACGGTACAGTTACCTTTAGTTAAAAACTTAAATTAATAACTAAAAAGCGAAACTTATTTAAAAGCTATCTACATAAAAAACTGGCCCATATATATCCTTCCTATCTCCCCTAAGTCTCCGTAATATCTCCTTGGGGTCTCTTAAGTATCTCTGGATGGTCTCTATTGACACAACAGAAACCATTCAATCGAACCAAGGTTTACCCGTTCGGGCCCACACGTTTAGGTCTCCCTTCCGGTCTTGAGGTCGTAACACTAAACAGGTAAAATTAAAAATTTATAAAGTTTACCTATTTATAAAATATTAAGGGTTTTACAATATATTTCTAATATTTTCGTTAAAACTTTAACATAAAAAAAAGCCGCTAATTACATACTATTTCCCAATCTAGAGGATAAAGAATAGAAATAAATCGTCGAAGATATCGTTAAATATAAAATAATCGCAATAAAAAGGAGTTTCTTATTAAATAGAAAGGGTAACCCGTTAAATATAATACCTGGAAACCAAAAAAGTATTTAGAAAACGTATACCGAATACTTACCAGATATGAAAAAAACCTAAAACGTACATATAAAAAATAGAACAAATATAAAAAAAACCTTAAACACTTTAACAGTTATAACCTGTTACAAACTAGTCAAAAGCTATTTAAATATTTACAAAACGAATTAATTAAATTACATTTAAAACAAAACCAAGTAGCAATAACATATTAACAGAATGCCAAAATACAAACGTAAAAATAATAAATACAAAAACAACCAGTAATAACGAACTATAATTAATAACAAACTCGCCGACTAAATAACAATAATACTAAACGTTTTTAATAAAACTCGAATCTATTATTTTAAAATTAAAGATTTTACGTTTTATTAATTATAAACGAACGTTCGGTAATCGGCAAAGAAATCTGCAAAAGTAATCTGAAACAGCGGAATTTACAAAACGGAACCGGAAAATAAACTTTACGGCATAACGCTTAAAAAACGACCGCCGGAACCTCCAAGAAACGACATAACAAAAAACGACGTAACGGAAAACGTTACAAAAACCGGAATACCGGAAAACTACTTTATATTAACGCGTTTATAAAGCGACAAAACGGCGTACTATCAGCAAACCCTCGGTATGCCTTATACATTACAGCTAATTAAATTAACCGGAACCTTATTATTATTATAAAAAGCTGCTTAAATAACTTTTAAGTAATTAAAGGCTTTACGAATAAATTAATTATGCTTAAATAACTTAACCCAGGTTTTTTCTAAACCGTTTTCAAATAATTAAAAATAAGTATTTTCCAATAACGTTCCATACATATGAACGCCACATACATATAAACGCAACACTTTTTTCATACATTCCAACTACCTATCTTTAATTGTCCATTTCTAAATATCAATATCATGGAACGCCTTATAAAAGAAGCGAGAATAAACCTAGCCATTCAGGTTAAAAACAAAACCCGAAACTTAGTTATAAAAAGCTTGGTTTTATTTATGAAATT
The DNA here is from genome assembly GCA_004155035.1 of Monosporascus sp. 5C6A. Classification (NCBI taxonomy): domain Eukaryota; kingdom Fungi; phylum Ascomycota; class Sordariomycetes; order Xylariales; genus Monosporascus; species Monosporascus sp. 5C6A. The sequence goes on along the minus strand of QJOB01000020.1, from coordinate 304,328 downwards.
TCATTTTTTACTTTAACATACCGTTCTAACGGCAAACGCGCCCGAACCGATATTATCCTTCCTTTACAGAAATTGACGGCGACCGAAGAAAAATCGATTGTCGACCGAATCCTTAACCTAAATACGCGAGCGTTTCCTGTCCGGCTTTAACATGTTGAAGATATGGCCAATATATTGCTTGCTTAACGCGTTACAGAACGCGTTGGAGTTAACTGGGCGTCGAATTTTGTTAAACGGCAAAAAAAGCTTAAAATACGTTTAAATCGAAAAATCGATTATTAAAGGGTATTATGCGAAGATCCAGAGGTATTTCGCAAGTAGTTCGAGCTAGTTCGGGTTATAATTGCAAAATACGGCATTGCAAAAAAGAATATTTACAATTTTAACGAAACGGGTTTTTTAATGGGACTTTTAATAATATGCGGCATGGTAATTATAAACGCCGAAAAACGTGGAAAACCTAAATAAGCGCAATAAGGTAATCGGAAATGGGTTACAGTTATATAAACTGTTAATTCGCAAAGTTAGGCTATACCGTTATTTATTATTTTAGCGGGGAAAACCTACCTTGGATCCTGGTATTGCGATAACTTATTACCCGCCGATTGCAAGGTCGGAACCAGTTATAATAGCTGGATAACGAACAAATTAAGTTTAAAATGGATTTAGTATTTCGATAAATATATTCGAACGCGTACGAAAAGAACGAAACGCCTTCTTATTTTCGACGGCTACGAAAGTTACTATTCGATAGAATTCGAAAAATACTGCGCAAATAACGACATTATTACGTTTTGCATACTTCTCCATTTTTCCTATCGGCTTTAACTTTTTAACGTATCCTGCTTTTCCGTTTTAAAGCGCGCGTATGCGTTTTATATCGAAAATTTAATGCGACGTTACTATACCTATATCGTTAAGGAAGATTTTCTTGCCGGTTTCTTCGACGTATTTAAAGCCGCCATAACGTCCGATAATATCAAGTCCGGTTTCGCAAAAGCTGGATTTGTTCCATTCGATTTTAATAATGTTTTTTCCGATTTGGAAATTCCTTTAACTATACCTACGCCGACCGTCTCGCCGCTTACTTCCGCCAGTTCCATTCTTTCTCCCCCGCGAAAACCCTTAAAAATATCTATAAAACAACAAAACAAGGACGTTACTTGCAAAGAAAAATCAGAAATTACCAGGGTAGCTCGCCGACAAGAATAATTAAATCGGTTAATCTTTTAACTAAAAGTAACTTGTTACTTTTGTACGAAATTGCGCTTTTTCGGGAAAAAACCGCCTAATTACGCGAAACGAACCATCTTTTTAACAAACGCCGAAGGACTAAAAATAAACGTTTCTAAAAAGGAGGAACACTTACTATACAAAAGGGACAAGCTCTTTTGGCCGAGAAAGAAAGGGGTGGTAAAAAAATGCAGCTAACAGCGGCTGAAGGTAGTCGTCGCAAGAGGGTTAAGACAAAGGAACGGAAATGTGGCGTTTGCGGCAAGCCCGGACATAATGCGCGTACTTGTAAAGAAGCTGTAAATACGTCTAGCAAAGAAGAATCCGATTAATTTTAATCAATGCGATATGTTGTTGTTAAGTTATTTGGATTAATTGTTGCAAGTTGCCGAAAAGTGTTGCGCTCATATATGTGTAGCGCTCATATGTATAGGACGTTAAAAGCTATAACATGACATTAACAGTAATATAAACAAAACCGTTTTATTCGTATAACGGAAATACGGCCTTTATTCGGTAATAGGCATTATTAACGTTTATAAACGTACTTTTATCCTTTTTTTAAGAATTAATATATTAATAATAACGAATAATCGGAACCAGATTGACGGAAAATAATAACTTACCAACTTATATTTAAAACGAAAAAACTGGAAATAACGCAAAAATTACGTTTTTACGATAGTAATCGCCGTACGTTCGGCATCCTTAATACTAAAAATTACGTAATCTTTTTCGGTATAAACTTTACGGAAAATAAAACAGGCATTTTCGAAAAGTACGATATGCCGATCGAATTCTACTAATTCGTTAACAAACGGCTTATTTATATTTATAAGTTCGGTATTTTATTATATAATTTCGAAATAATACACGAATTCTTTTAAAAATAATACTACGGAAATCGGCCGGGATTTATTCGGCGGTTAAACGTTATTTAAGTAAAAAAAATAATAACTTATACGAAAGCATTTTTTCTTATCCTTAATATAGCACGTATAAAATTCGGCGCTTTTTCGGATAAGGTCGGCGATATAGACAATATTTAGGTTAAAATAAAAAAGGCCTATATAATATTAACATAATTTGCTAAACTTCCCGGATTTGTTTTAAAGGTTATAAAAATAATCGTTTTATTTTAAAGCTAAATAATATTTATATTTATCAAAAAATTTGTCGCGAAAAAATATAACTACGGCAAATAATCGGAAACTAAAAAACAAATAATCGAAAAATTAAAAAAATAACTAAAAAGAAAAAAGCTGACGGTTCGGAAAAAAACGGCGATCGCAAACAAAAATTAAAACTTAAAACATTAAAAAAATTTTTAATAACACAAACACAAACAATAATATAATCGGAAAACGTTCGGAAACGGCCTTATAAATACGGCGTCCCGGGCAACGAAACGCATAAGGTAACTGGGCCGTACCGGAACGTACGCACCCTACATTCGAAACCAAACCAACTAACATATCGAGCATACAGCTAGCATCAACTACTAAAAACCAGCAGTTAAAAAAAAGAACAATATAAGAAAACAAAGAAATACGGCAGAACGTCGGCGATTAGTCGCCGACCCATATATACTAAAGACCACTACAAAACCCCATAACAATACATCTTACATACAACCTAAATGGAAATCTGCTAATACACCTACTTCTTGGAACGATCTGCTACTATTTGGCTATCACCTTATTCTTCCATCTATTATCTTACATAAATAACATTAAATAAGAAAATTACACCTAATATTATTAAGATAGTAATAAAATAAGTATATATTAATAAATTTCCACCGAAATAATAACGGACCTATTTCTAAATATTAACGAATCATAGCGGATTAACTCATTTACTAAGGTATCCAGAGATTGAATACGTTATTGAATTATCTAAATAATAACAGATAATATTTCGGTTTTTATTTCGACGAATATTATCGGATAACGGTATTAATAATTTTAAATCCCGTGTAAAAAATAACGCTTTTATATTCTTAGTATCGTTTATTATTGGTTATTAATTGTTATTATAAAGCTATTAAATTAAAAGCAAGGCTTAAATCAAACGCTTCCGAATTACGAATTAACATGTTATCTTAATTCCTTAAATCTAAGTTATTATAATTTCATTGTAAGTTTTTAATATTATATAACGAAAACTATTATTTTTTCGCAAATTATTAAAATCGTCTAGATTTATATTTTAAGGCTATATTGTAACCGTTCCGTTAGCTTTGCGTAATAATAACTGGCGCTTTACGTTTATATACGTACGGTCGAAGGTTGGTTTTTTAAAGACTGTAATTAATTATTAAAGTTTTTAAGGTATTAATTTAATCGTTATAAAACTTACCTATATAATTCGGCTACAGCAAGCCTTTAATAATTAGCATCTCGAATAATAATTTTTGTTTGGGTTTTTAAAACGGGCTAGATACGGGTTAATTTCGTTAGTTTTCGGTTTCGTTTCACTGGACTTTTCTGTTTTATAAAAGACGACATTGGGAATTTATTTTGGAAATAGCTAAGTTAATACGTTAAAATTAACGACGATATATCTTTAAAATTGCATGAAAAGCCTGCTAGAAATCTGCTAGCTATTCGTTACACTACTGGTAACTATATTTTAATATAAAGATTCCTATGAACCTTTCAAGATTACTATTATAACTATATAAATCCGAATCGTTATCGGAACGCCGGCGTCGTTTTAAATGAAATAAAAGAAATAACTTAGATTTTAGCTTAATATATTTTCGACGTAAGTTTATTAAATGCTAAAAACGGTCGATTATAACTTATAACGCCGTTTTATTATTTCTTTCAAAGATCGATTCGAAAGTAATTTGGCTTCGAAGCGGAACTAATTCCATTATATAACATTATAACTTGAGATTACAAAATGCAATATTTTAAAAATTTAAATAATAACAATTATAGCTAAGGTAACTGTAACAAAGATATCAAAATTGTTACAAACGAACTTCTTACGGGGTTAGATGGGCTATAATCAGAACAGAAAACGAACACCTAAAAAGCTAAAAGGAAAAAACAAAGCCATTTAAGCTGTAAGACACTATATACATAATTAGTATATAACTAGCCTAGTTGGCACTATAACAATAATACTAGTTTGTAAAAATAATTGGTTATTTAGATTTACATCTGTTATTATAAGTGGTAATTATCGCTTATTGTTTAAATTCTTATAATATTATTATTAATACAAACTAACGTCTTATATCACAGAGTTACGCGTACCACCGAGTCGCGTGGTTTTTCCGCCATTTTAACCACCCAACTTCAATTATACATATCTCAACATTAACAACATGGAACGATTTACAAAAAGTGCCAGGTTAAATCTAGCTTTTCAGGCTAAAAAATCAGGCCCAGCACTTAGTTATAAACGGTGTCGTGTGATATATAATATTCCCGAATTTACTTTAAAAACCCGAATCTACGGTAAACCTTCCCAAGCCGATATTACTCCAAGTTTGCGAAAGTTAAAGCTGAATGAAAAGAAATCGGTTGTCGACCGAATCCTTAACTTTAATGCGTAAACGTTTCCTATTCGGCTTTAACCTATTGAAAATATAGCGAATTTGTTATTTACTTAAGGCGTTATGGAACGCGTTGGAGTTAATTAAACGTCGAGATTTATTCGCCGGTAAAAAAAACTTAAAAAGCGTTTAAATCGGAAAATTAATTATTAAAAAGTATTATGCGAAAATCCAAAAATATTTCGCCAATAATTCGAACAAGTTCGAGTTATAATTACAAAATACGATATCGTAAAAAGAGATATTTATAATTTCGACAAAACTGGCTTTTTAATAACGCTTTTAATAATATATAATATAATAATTATAAATACCGAAAAAGATAACATTTTTAAATATGCTAAATAAAGTAATCGGTAATAAGTTACAATTATATAAGTTATGAATTTATAATGTTAAATTATATTACTTTTTTTTATTTTAACGGAGAAAACTTAGCTTGAATTTTAGTATTGCGATAATTTAATATTTATTAACTAATTGACAAGTCGGGATTAAGTATAATGATTAAATAAACAATTAACTAAATTTAAATTAAATCTAATATTTCGATAAACATATTTAAACGCGTATAAATAAAATGAAACGTTTTCTTATTTTCGACGGCTACGAGAATTATTATTTAATGGAATTCGAAAAGTAATATACGAATAACAATATTATTACGTTTCGTAAGTTTTTTATTTTTCCCATTAATCTTAATCCTTCGACGTAGTTCATTTTTCCGTTTTAAAACGCGTTAATACGCTTTATATCGAAAATTTAATAAGACATTATTATGTTTATATCGCGGAAAAGGTTTTTTTCGCCGGTTTTTACGACGCGTTCAAAGCCTTTATAACGTCCGATAATATTAAGTCCGGTTTCGTTAAATTTAAATTTGTTTTATATGATTTTAATTACGTTTTTTCCGTTTTGGAAATTCTTTCAGTTGTATTTATACCAACCGTCGCGCAGTTTACTTCCGCCGGTTCCATTCTTTCCTTACTATCGAAAACCTTTCAAAATATATAAGATATAAAAAAAGAAAACGAAACTTACAGGAAAAGATTAAAATTACTAAGGAAGCTCGTTAAGGAATATAATTAAATCTGTTAATTTTATAATAAAAAATAGCTTAATACTTTTGTACTCTTTTTCGAGGAAACGTAATCGCATATACACTTGGATAAAATAATAGATTGCTATTTTAACTTTTAGCTTTACTAACCTTCTTCCGTTTCGTAGATTGCTTAGTTCCGAATAAGCTTTTATTTACGTCGATTCTTGTCCGAATTCTGGACGCTTTTTATTATTTTGTACAGCCTGGTCGATTACCGTTTTATTATTTTAACGTGCATTATTTTAATAATTGTAGTTCGGAATTTTCTAATTCGTTGTTATTATCTGCCTGTAATTTTACTAGCAGTATTTCTGCTAAAGTAAGATTACGCCGTATAAGCTGTTTAGAAGGTCGGTTATTTTTATTTTGGAGATTTATGTAATATCAGAAAATAAAAAGCCAAATTTGATTTTTTTGGAAAAGTTTTTCCAAGTCGATAATAACGTCGACGGCCTTAGAAAGTCCGGTATTTTTATCGAGATTGATTGTTGTAAGCGTAATGGTTTTTGCGTAAGCCTTTTTGTTGCGGAGGACCGGTATCGTATATTGGGAGTTACGTGGTATATTGTGTTCGGCTGTTATCTTGATAAATGGGAACTTGAGAAGGTGCTGTGGGAGCGATTGAGGTTGGAATTCCTAGCCGTGAAACTGGCGAGGGCTTACAAAGCTTTTCATGCGCTTTTAAGGTTTATCTTTAAGATTTACCGTATAAAGTTATTGTCTTTAGCGAGCATAAGGTTTACCAGGGCCGAAGCTTGTCGGTAACCACGTATCAGTCGGAATCGGAGTAAGGTACGAGATTAAGGTATGTAATTTATCTAAACTGTGAAAAACTATTTGAAAAGTTATTATGTTTAAAGATATTGGGTATAATATCTATCGTAGGAATTAATGGTGGCATGATTTCTGTATATTGGCTTAGCTTTGTTTTTTAGGTTTGGACCTATATAGTTATCTGGCAATAGTTTTGTACGAAAACATTTTTTCTAAAGAAAAAATCGCTAAAGTACGGGAAATTAATTAAGTTTTTAACAAACGCTAAAAAATTAAAACAAACGTTTTTACAAAAAAGCAATATTTATTATATAAAAGGGATAAGTTTTTCTAACGGAAAGAAAAAGAGGTAATGGAAAAACACAACTAATAACGGTTGAAAATAATCGTTATAAACGAGTTAAAACGAAGGAACGGAAATATGGCGTTTGCGGCAAGCCCGGATATAATGCACGTACTTATAAAAAAGCTGTAGATACGTTTAGCGACGAAAGATCCGATTAATTGGAATTAATTTATCACGTTGTAGTTATTTTATTTAGATTTATTGTTATAGAATATTAAAAACCGCGCGATTCGGTGGTGCCCGCGATTCGGTGATGTGAGACGTTATACTACTTAGATTTAGTAATTGGTTAAGCTTTTCGCCGTTATATATTCCAATCTTTTGTTTAATAGTACCGTTAAACTTTAAATAATACTTCGATATTATGGTTATTAGCAAGTTATTTATGAAAATTATTTATACCGTTTTTATAGAAATTATATTTTTCAAAAGAAAGTAAATCTAGAAATAACCTTACTTTATCGAAAGTAAGGTTTTTGCAAAATTCGACAGCATGATTTAACAAATTGCTTAATTAGAAACTGATGAAATAGATCTTGCCAGATCGATTTAAAAGGTTCGCAACAGTTTTAAGGGAAAGCAGCCAGCTTCAGAATGTTTACTAGCGGCGCCGATGTTCCAATCTGCTTCGTTTAAGAAATTAAAACAATTTATAAAATTTCTTAAGTCGGAATTTTTCGACGGAAACTTTATTAAGCTATAACTGTTCCTAACGTAATATCGAACTTATTTTGTATATTTCTTTATCTAACTTTATAATCTCAACTTAATAAAATTTTGGGCAAAGTTTAATAGCGTAATTTAAATTAAATTATAAATTATTCAACGAATTTATACCTTAAGTAAATCTATAAACGAAAAGAAATAACCAAATGTTGAAACCGTATTTATGATATTACATTAATTACAAGTAAAATAATTAAGTTAAAAAGTTACTAGTTACAGAATTAACTTATAACATTAACTATTACACAGATATTAAAACGAGATGACCAATTACTAATTTCATTTTTACACTCGAAGTTTACCGAGATTTATCTAACGCAAGGCCAAACGGAGCTAATTGCAACAAGTTTCTGGAGGTTGGTTATCTTAGCTAGCTTAGACCTTTGCTGGCTCGTTTTCCATTTTTCTTCAAAGTTTTTCAAAGTACTACGTTAAGGAGTTATAAATTAACCAATTACATGCCGTATTCTCGTAACGAGCCGGCGGGGCCTATGGTGATATTATCAGAACAGGGGTTTTATTTTGTACATCGCTATCAAAATTAATATTTTTTTTTCCACAAATCTAAAGATTTGTAACAAAAGAAATAATAATGTAACAAAATCAAAGTCGATAAGTTTAAAACCTGGCATGCGCGTCCAATACAAGCTAATAGTTATATAGGAATTTTTCCAATCCTTTTGAATCAAAATTGCAGCTAATATGGGCTAAGTTTAGGTCTGGGAAACAGGCGACCGCAACGCCCTTATAACTGCGACAGCACAACCACCGGTCGCATTATCGTTCACCGGGTTTCCTTAGAATATTTTATATGGGGAAAGCGCGTATATCGATTTTTTCGGCCGTACGGGTTGTAATTGTTACGCCGCATCTATAAGAAGATTGAGGTTAATTAACTCCGGAACGCCCTTTTTGCTACGACGTAACAACCACAACTCGTACGACCAAAAATTTTGTTGGACGGGTTTCTCCTATACTGAATTACCCTTGGAAGGCCTATGGCAAAATGGTGAACGCAATGGTTGCGTTATCACAACCATAAAGGCGTTACGGTTAGAAGACCTATATAAAACAAGAATTTTAAGTTAGATTCTGAATATCTCTGCGAACACAACCCCGACTAGAAAACTATATCCGTGGTTAGGAAGCTCTTTTGAAGCTGTATATAATCGTGATTTCTTTCATTTTATAGCAAAATTTTATTCTTGTTTTACTTGCGACTGTTTTGGAAAGACTATTAAAAATTTATATGGGAACGTATATTTGAAGCTCTAAAAATCATAACTTGCCATCAGGCCTTATTTTTGAGGTTTTGTGTTGTCTGGATGTCTTTTTCAAGTTGGGTTGGCGGGTACTGTCAGCTAGCCAGATGTGCTATAGCATACTAACTACAGAAGGCTACGCTTTGATCGGAGGATAATTGGTCCGTTGCTAAGTTGCATAAAAGCAATACGTGCATTGAGAAGCTGCGTAATTAACTGAATAAAATACCGCAATTAATATCCCTTATATCGGATAATTAAAAGTCTTCTTCGTTTAATTTAAGTAATTATTAATTAATCAACTATTGCTAAGACAATATAAGCTGTATATTAATAGCAATTATTTTTATATATTTTAATAATAATAATAACGACCGTACCGTTAGCGTCTTTCGTTATTTATAAAGAATCTAAAAATTAGAACAGTTTTAAAAGCAAATTTTAATTTAAACGTCCGTGTTTAATATTTGGGATTTTATTAACTTTAATTAGTTATTTTAGTAACCTGTTAAACTTATAAAACCCGATATAACCTCTTATACAAAAGACGAATTCGCTATATAACGCGGATTAATACCCCAGCTATTTTTTAAAGAAAAACTTTCGAAGATATCGACCTTATAGGTTATCTAACAAATACCTTAAAAATAATGATAGAAGGTAGATAAGCTTATAATTAAAACTTTACAGCGTATACTTACAAAAAACGCAAGTACGATATTTTTTGAAAGAATATTAACGACTTTACAACATGGGTTTTAAAGTTTGTATTTTTAGCAATTAAAAAACAGGTTTTTTTCTAGGGAAGAGTTTACGGAAAGAATACGCCAAAATAGCCAAATGCGGCAAGGTATACGATAGCAAACTTTGAATTAATGCTTAATGAAAATACCGAGAAAAGCTAAAGTAAGACGCGAAATTAGATAAAAAACTAAATAAATGGATTGTAAAATAGCAAAAGATATTAGCTTAAAGATAGGGATATAGCGTCCCAGAAACGAAAACAATAGTTATATAGGTTAACGTTTTATATATAACTTTAGCTCCTATCGTGGAAATCTGGATAATTACTTTTTAAATATTAAAGAAAGCCGAAATTAATAATAAAACGATTAATTACCAAAAGGTAACGGCTAACCTTTTGGATTACTGGACTATAACCTATCCTTTTTTTATATTTCAAAACTTTAAGATATTATTTCTGACTTTTTACAGAACTCTTATAAACCCTGATAATCAAGATAATTCTAATTAAGAAAATAACAGACTTTTTAACTATCAACCGCAAAGAAAACCCCTGAACGAAAATTAAAATAAGGTAGCCGTAAAGGTTTTTATACGGATCGAAGCCTTAGTAAGCAAAAACGTAACGAATTAGATGCTTAAAAGACTTGCTATAAAACATGTCTAAGTCTAATGGACTTACTGCCTTAATGCTATTATGCATTCCTTAATAAAGCTCTAGCAGAATTTATATTTAACAGGATAAGTATAAAACTAATCTGGAATCGGATAACTTCCGATCAGTTCCTAAAGGACAAAATTAACCCCATATTCAAATCTATAGATAAGCTAATTACGTAAAAGATAAATTAACTCTGAAAGGGAATAAAACGAATCTTGGCGTGTTTTTTAATTACTGATTAACGGGTTGCTATAAACTTATCATTTTACCCCTTACGGAATTTGTTCATTTTGGATTTAAGGTTTATAATACACGTCTTTAACCTTATTAGTAGATTTCTGAATTTTAGACTAACCGTATAAGGTAACAATGTATACGCAAACAACAGCTTTGTTTTGATTAAAAAGTACAGAAGGTTAATGTGCTGTTTTGAAACCTTAGCGGTACGAAAGCGTTACGGCTATATAACGTAACTTATTGCGAAAGATTTGCTTATAATTTGGTATTATTTCCATAGCTCTGAAAAAAAGATATTTAATAGAATAATTAAAGGATTAATAATTATATTCGAAACAAGTACAATCAAGTTATGGTTATTTTAATAAATAAGTTTAATTAGTTTGTTATCAAAAATATTATCGTAATAACGTTTTCTGTAATCTTAGTTATTTTTAAACGAAATATTAACTTAAAAACATCGAAACTACCGCGTATAGGTAACGGTATTTTATAATACTTGCGATTAGGCCACCTAGGCCTTAAAGTAATTGTTTAGCTGCAGTCTTATACCAAGAGGGTTTGATTAAAAGGTCTTATAACTGTCGAATGTTAGGTATATAGCAAAGCGAAAGCTAAAAGATAAATACGCCGCGAGCTTAAAGAAAAATCTGTCCGATTAAGTCAAAAAATCGCTATTAACTTTATAGATTTTAGTAAAAAACCCCGAAAGGTATAAATATATTATGTTCGCTACCGATAAATACTTAGGCTTTATTTAGGATATTTACCTTAAGAACTAAAAGTGGGATATATTAATTACTACATTCCGATACTTACTAAACGTTCTGAAAAACCAAGACAAAATCTTCGTATAAGTAATGAAATACGATAATGAAATACGATAACGAAATCCTAAAGAATTACTGGCTTCGAAATATCCTTTAATCGCCTTCTTTGAACATTAGACTTAAGCCTTTAATACCGTATATCCAAGGCTAAAACGGAGATACGGAACGTTTAAAAGGTATAATTAAAAAGAAAGTAATTGCGATATAAAATAGCGTTAAGTTACCTGCGTTTATAATCGTATATATCTTTAAAGCTGTAGTATATCTATATAACCGTATCCTTAAGTACGTTTTTCTTTTGGCAAACTTTATATAAAGTCTATTATACTTATTTAACGTATAGAGATAACCTTGCAATACTTGATTATAAGCTTTAAAAGGCCTATTTGCAAGCTTAGTGCTATATGGCTTACGTTATAACAACCGTTATTAGAAAGAAAAGACAAAGATTTCAAAATTAAATCTTAAAGTATAAAGAGGTTTTTTTTATCGCTTACCGATTAACAAGTATTTACGAGATTTGAAACTTTTTAACAAATAAAGTTATTGTTAATTAAAACGTACAATTTAACGAAAAGGTTACTTTTTCAGCTAATAATATAAAGTCTAAAAACGACTTTTTTCACGTTACTAAAAATGAATTATAAAACTTATTCCGATAGATCCATGTACCTAATTAAGTTAATAACTATTATATATATATATATATATAAAGAAGGTAAAAACTTAAATGGAATAATTTAATTACTAGCTTGGTAGGAGGAATAGCTTTAAAGTGGTATAGGCGTTTAAAAAAACGTTCGGGATAAAGAAAAATAAGCTTCATTACAAAAGATTAATTACCTTTATACGACCGTTATATTCGAACTATTTCCGTTTTTCGGACTATTGCCGCCGCTAGCGTTCGTTTTAATAATTGTTACGATTATTATATCATAGGAAAGAATAAAGGTAATTTTAGGTTTTTATTAACTTGTTTAATTTAATATAACGGTAAAAAACGAAAGTACCTTACGAGTTGTGAACGTAAGCTTCCCGTATATTCCGTATTGAAAAGATAGTTATCGGTACGATTATAGGGTATAAAAAGCCGCGTTTAACGTCAAACGATTAATAATCGGCCGGTAAGTTGCGGAAATTTAAAAAGAAAAGAAACCCGAAATACGCGTTACTTTAATCCCAAATGTTTTAATATATTAAGAATAAAAATAAAAATAAAGATGTTATTTAGATTATGGAGCCGGGTATATAAGCGAAATATACTGTTATTACTACGAAACTATAAAAAGCTAAGTATATAGCCGTTAGAGAAGTTATTTATTAAAGTTAAAAAGGTTTATTTATAAAGTTATAAAAAATGTAATCTTAGGAAATTGTTAATTAGTTCGCTGTTAAAAAGAAATAGGTTTTAGGATATATATGGGAATACGTTTATAAGTTTAATAAGTATGGTTAGTTACAGAAATATAAGGTTTGTTTTATCGTACGAGGCGATTAACAGTTTAAGAACGCTTATAGCAATATATACGTATCTACTTTAGTGGGAAGGTTTTTTAAAGCCTTAATAATTATTGCAGCTAAGTTTAACCTAAGATTTAAATAATATAACGTTATAAACGTTTTTATTAACGCGAACCTACTTTATAAAGATTTTATAAAAATATCCCTAAGATATTCCTAACGTAACAGGATATTCCTGATTAGGAAGGTTTCATACGGCTTAAAAGAATCGCCGTTACTTTAATAGAAGACTTTCTTAATACGTTTAAAGTTTTAGAACCTAGCGCCGTTTTTTATAAGCTCTATTAATTTTTTCGTTAAGGGGTATTATTTTTCTTTTTCGTCGCCGATATTGTCACCCCGTATAGCAAAACAGACCAAGTTTTTGTTGATCTGTTAATTTAGTAAATACAGGAACGGTATACCCTTATAAGGGGTAGGGACTTACAGTTGTTTTTAAATATCGAAATAATTAAAGATGAACTTAACAGAGAAATTTGTTCTTTTAATCCGATTTTATAAATAGATTAATTAACTTAAATCTTAAGAAAGGTTTAAATAAGTTTCTAAAGATACTAATAGTAAGTACCTAATTATTGCCGAATCCTAATTTGGCTTATCTAGGTTTTGTTAATAAATACAAAAAGAAATCGATTCCATTTTGTATGTTGCTATCTATACATGGCCCGATATTTTTTGTAGTATCTAGCTTTGACCGATTTAACCTAAACTTTAATAACGTACATTATAAAGCAGCTAATGCCGTTATCCGGGACCTAATCGGCACCAAAACGCTAACGTTGCAGTTCGGTGGCGAGAATTCTTTAAATACTTAAAATAACGCCTTTTTCGTAAATAAGATACTTAATTAAAAGAGTTCCTAAGCTTACGTTATAAAATTATTTGAGGAGGTTATAAAATACCAAACGAATAAGCAAGATATAGTAACTATTTCCATAACCGAAACGGAATTATTTTCTTTTGCGTAAATTATTACGAAAAGCCTTGTTTGCTATTGGAGTAATTAAAGAACTGGGAATTCAATTAAATTTATAATATAAAAACCAGCAAACCATACGGCTTATTAATGCCGACGTCACCCTTTTAAAGACAAAGCTACGGTACATAAATATACATAATTACTAGCTGCAAAAAGCAGCAGAAAAGTACCTGATTAAAGTGGATTATACCTCTATAAGCGATATATTAGCTAATAGACTAATTAAAGCCTGTTACAAAAACCCTTTAGGTACTTTAAAAAGCAGCTAGGATTAATAGATATTATAAAAACCTTAAACCTGCGGAAAAAGACTTTAAGGGCTATTTCTGATAAGGAATTGGCTGATTAAGAGGATATAATTACCGGAGAAAAAGTTGAATAAAAAGCTATGGCTTTAAAAAGTAATAGAAATATAGCGATTAACGCCCCGAATTCTTTAAAGCGTTAAAAAGGTGTAACAGCTAGCCAGGTGTATTATAGCACTCTAACTACAGAAGGCTACGCTCTGATCGGAGGATAATTGTTCCATTGCTAGGCTACATAAAAGCAGTATACGTACTGAGAAGCTGCGCAATTAGCTGAATAGAACAACGCAACTAATATCTCTTATATCCGACAGGTACCTAAAGCTACGGTTCTTTTTCAAAGCCTTAGTCACAGCTACGTCGCAGGCGCAGCCACAACCTCAAAAATAGGGCCTGATTTTAATGAGGTAAAAGGTTGGTAGAACTCTTTTTCATTCGCCCATACTGCCCAATCAACTTCAGCAGGAAAAGCTACATTTAGCCACACTTATTTTGCACTATGACATAAGTACTAACACTGGTCATTATTACAAATCGCAAAATTGCATTCGGTATAACAAAACGTTATATATCGGGCTAGCCGCCGATTTACAACAGCGTCACCTATGATTTAAAGTCTTTTTTATCGCGTATCGCGATAAATATAGCCTAAATAAGCTTAACACCCTGATATAGACTTTTCCAAAATCTTTCTATATTAACCGGAAGAAATAGATAGTACTATCGTTAACATTAGCACTTAAAGCACCTTCGCACCCGCGTTTTTATAAAGTAGCGCAACTTAGTAAAGCTTAATAAGCCTTCTAGCCGGCTACAGTACACGTAGTTTCCGTTTTAGGCTTATAATATACTAAAAGATTGTTGCAGTACACGCTATCTGGTCTTCCTTTAGATAGGACGGATTATATTAAGAATTATCTTGAAGATAAGATAGATAACGGAATAATTATAAAGTATAACAGTTTTTAACTTAAGGTTTTTTATATATTATAAATAGCCATATAATTGGATACGTATAACTATATAAAGATATAAGTTTGATTTTCGTATATAATCGTAAACTATTAGAAAGATGTAGGTATATATAATCGAGCTTAACGTTAGATAAGCCAAGACCATTATAATGCTTAACAGGTCCCCTTTTTACGTTAAAAAGTAACCGTATAAGGTGCGATATCAGGCCCCGGATATTTTTAATCGAGCTAGGCCTGTTATTTAAGTAAAAAAACCAACGTTAATATCTTGATTTTTATATATATAAAACGGAAGGTAAATCTTATAAATTCTGGCTATTTATACAAATATATATATATTTGAACTTTATATATAAAGTTTAACGAAATCTTTATAAACTTTAATCCTTAAGTCTAAACGGTTGTTATCAAGTTATATTTTTTCCGAAACTAATTTCGATAACATCTAGTAGGCGCGAAAGGGTGGTTAGTTACTAATAATATTAAAATAGAACCTTTTTGATACCTTTAACGGCAGAGTCATATTTTCTTCCCATTATTTAAAAGTTTTATTATCTTATTATTAATTCGAGTTTCGATAAGCTAACAAATACTTTATACTTTAATAAGTACGGTATTATCAATATGAAAACTAACCTTTTTGCGTATCTTTTACGATTGTTATTAACGTACTTTTAAAACAAAGATATAACGAAATGTATAACGGAATTATTACAAGCTAGTACGGCAGCTTGTTTCAAGTTAAAGATAACTTGATATAAATTAAAGTGTTTTATTTTTACGAAATGGCTTCCGATGGTTCCGTTTGCGTAATTTTTCGAATCGTAATAATTGGTAACCAAATTAATAATTTTAATTAGTAACTTAGCGTTATATATTTCTTAAACCTTCTATTGGTCGTACATTTATATTATGTAATCTTTAACTGATCGTATATAAAAATGTTTTACGGAAGCGTTTACGTTATCCTTGCCGATAAACCTATTTATTTCCCTAATTACTTTGCTAAATAAACAGATATCGTAAATATATTCCTTACGAATACGAGCGTGGAGAGTTTCAGATCCGATTTAGTTATCGGCTTTTCTATTACTTTGGTTTAATACCTTTTTTTATTAACATAAACTATTTTATGTTTTAACTTTTTAAATAAAGAAAAGGTTTTTAAGGGTATAAAAGGTTTCGTCTTAAATAATGTCGGCTTTTTTATTACAGGTAACGTTTTCTTTTATGCGAAAATAAGCTTTCGAGTTAATATTAGTTTTCGAAATGAAAGAACCGTCATTAATATTTATAATAACGTATTTCTTAACTGGTTCGTCGGTAAGGGTATTCGAGATAACGGTAACGACTTTATCGTTTGTATTATCGTAACCAGTATTTTTAAACTAAAACTTATTTTTGGTTATAAATATTAAATTTGTTGTAGATTTGTTTATAACTTTGCGAAATTATATGTAATTCTTCTTAAAAAGGATGTTTCGGTTAATTTATTTAAAGTAAAGATTCATGTTCGAGCTTTCGGATAATTCATTAAGATTTTCTTTTCGTTACAAGTAATTAAACTACTAATAATGAAAACTAAATTTTATAATTGTATTAAAATATTAAAAAATTAAACCGACTTTTTCTTAATAATAACGTTAGTTTAAATTCCGTTTTGAATATTAAATTTAATAAACGTAATTATATTAACATGCTTAGTGGATTTACTACTATTTTAATTCTTTATATTCTTCATTATTTATTCGTTATAAACGTTACCGATTTAGAAATTTTCGTTAACCGTGGAAAATAAGTTATCGTTCAGAAATATAGATTTAATAAAATAACCAATTAATCTTTTTATTCTCAAGTAATTAAAATATTAAAGTAATACTAATAATAATTTATTTATCGGTTATTTGGAATTCAGAATTTATCTAATTAGTTTTAAATACTATAATATATATATTATTCTATATAAATTATATATTTAATTTTTAAAAAATCGTTTTATATTTTAATTATAAAAGATCGCCGGTAAAGAAAAAAGAAGAAATTGCAAGTTTTTAATAAAAAGTTCCCTTTTTATAAATAGAAAGTTTAAGGACGACGATAGGCATGTTTTAACGGCGTCAAGGTTTTCAAAAAGATCCGAATTATTATATAATATATAATAAGTAAAGCGTTAAATTAATTAACCAGTATAAAAAGGTTAAAACTTTTAAATTTCAAAAGTTTAGAAAGGTTTTTAGTTAAGAAAACATAATGAATATAATTAAATATTAAACGGCTATAACAAATTATATAAACGTTCTATACAAACTCGCGACTTAAACAAGCTTGCGATTCGTTTGTTAGCATTTTGCAATAACAAATCTAAATAAAGTAACCATAAGGCCATAAATCAATTTTAACTAATATAATTTTTCGTTATTAAATATATCTACAGCTTTTTTATAAATACGTGTATTATGTCCGGGTTTACCGGAAACGTTACATTGCTGTTCTTTCGTTTCAACTCTTTTACAACGATTACTTTCAGCCGTTATTAGCTATATTTTTTACCACATCTTTTTTTTTGTTTAGGAAAGTTTGTTTCTTTTATATAATAAAATGTTTCTTTTTTAAAAAAACAATTATTTTTAGTTTTTCGGCATTGGTTATAAAAAGGCTAATTTCGTGTAAGTTGGCGGTTTTCTTTTAAAAAAATCGTTTTCGTACAACAATATTAAGTTACTTTTTATAATAAAATTAACCGATTTAACCGTCTTTGTCGGCGAGCTCTCTTGGTAATTTTTAATCTTTTTTGCAAGTATCGTTTCCGTTTTTTATTTTTTATATATTTCGAGAGACTTTCGACGATAGAGACAGACTGGAACCGGCGGAGGTAAGGGACGAGACCGTCGGGGTAAGCACACTTAAAGGAAATCTCTAAATTGGAAAAAACGTTATTAAAATAAAATAAAATAAATATAGCTTTTACGAAGCCGGATTTAATATTATCGGAGGTTATAGCAATTTTTAACCTGTTGTATAAACCCCTAAGAAAGTTCTTTTTCATGATATAAGTATAATAAGGTTATATTGGATTTTTATTATAAATCATATACGCGCGTTTTAAAAAAAATTAAGATACGTCGAAAAGATTAAAACCTATAAGAAAAAAGAAAGGTATACAAAACGTAATAGTATCGTGATTTACGTAACAATTTTCGAATTTTATTAAATAATAACTTTCATAACCGTTAATAATAAAACACGCTCTACTTTTTTAATATGAGTGCAAATATATTTATCGGAATATACAATTTATTTTAAACTTAATTCAATTAACGTCTTACATCACCGAATCGCGCGCACTAACCGAGTTGCGCGGCTTTTAACATTTTATAATAACAAATTTAAATAAAACAACCAGAACGCGATAAATAAATTCAAACTAATCGAACTTTTTATTACTAAATATATTTATAGCTTTTTTACAATTACGGGTATTATATCCGGGTTTGCTGCAAACGCAATGTTTCTGTTCTTTCGTTTTAACCTTTTTATAACGACTATTTTTAATTATTATTAGTTACATTTTTATTACCTTTTTTTCTTTCGGCTAAAAAAACCCTCCTTTTTATATAATAAGTATATCTTCTTTTTGAAAACGTTTATATTTAATTTTTCGGCGTTTGCTAAGAAAATAATTAGTTTCGCGTAATTTCGTGATTTTTTATTTAAAAAAAAGGTTTTCCTACAAAAATATCAAATTATTCTTTGTTAAAAAATTAACCGATTTAACCATTTTTGTTAGCGAGCTTCCCTGGTAATTTCTATTTTTTTTCTGCAAGTATTATCTCTGTTTTTTTGTTTTTTCATATTTCGAAAGATTTTCGACCATGGGGAAAAAATGGAACCAACGGAGGTAAACGGCGACACGGTCGGCGTAAGTACAACTGGAGGAATTTCCAAATCGGAAAAAATGCTATTACAATTAAATGGAACAAATCCGGCTTTAGCGAAACCGGACTTAATATTATCGGATGTTATAGCGGCTTTAAACGTATTGTAAAAACCGGCGAGAAAATCCTTTTTCGCGATATAAGTATAATAACGTTAACTTTATCGAATTTTATAATAATTTAATTACTTTAATATTTTTCCGTAAGAAAATCGTTAAACTTTATATGTTTTACGCAAAGAACTTTGAAATATACATAAGTAATTTTATATTATTAATCGAAAAATCTATCAAATTATTCTAAATATTTTCAATACGTGATAAAATATAATTACTTCATAATTAACATGCTATAAAACTTATTAAAGGCGATATCGAAATAAATTCGCTTTTATATAAGTTAATCTTTTTTAAAATACTTTCGTTTAAAGATTCCATTATTAAAACTCTTAACAATATAAATATAAAATGTTTCGAATTTTTTAAAACGTATATTTCGCAAATATAAATATATTTTTGAAATTTATTATTTAATATTATTTATTTTCCTTATTTATTTTCATATATTTCCGCCGGATAAGTCGGAAAATGACAAAATAATAAGTAGAATTAATTTTTAATTCGAATAATAAACACTACGTATTAACAGGGTTGTGAAATTAGTTAGTTAGTTTAGTTAATGCTTTGATTAAAACTAAGTAAGGTTATCGTAAACTTATAACTAATTAAAGTAACTAAGATATTAGCAAACTAAACTAAATTAACTAAGACTTAATAAAAATTTATAATATAGAATTAATTTTTATATTAAAAAAAGTATAAAAAGATTTAGAAATATATAAATATATATAAATGCATAAAGTTGTATAACTTGCACAAAATGCTATTTTTAGAGAATATTGATTAAAAATCTTAGTTAATTAGTTAGTTAGTTAAATAGCTAAACTAAACTAACTAACTAAAGTAAATTTAATAACTAACTAAAAAATGCTTAGTTTAGTTAAGATAACCCCCCTACCAACGGGCTACCCCATTAACGGGCCACCCATTTTTAAAGCCATCGCTACTACAACCCTTTAATTCAAACAACAATATCTTAATAACCACTTAATCAATTAACTACATATTAACCGCCCCGTATAATAATGCAATAAGGATTATCTTCGCTATTTTTTTCGCTTTCGAAAAGCTCGTCTTCCTGTTGATTTCGTTAAGTAATAATAAAGCATCTTTTTCTAAGAGCCTTATATTTTATCTTCACCTTCCTGACCGAAATTATTTTTACCTAAAATTTTATTTGGCTCGGGTTGCATTTTCCGGCGTTTTTTAAATCTGGTTTTTTTAGGGTTGCAGTTAATTAGTTATTATAAACCTCCGTAATGGAAAATTTAAGTAATTTTTCGTTAAAGGCCTTGCCGAACTTGTAAAATAAAAAGCGTACGGTAAGATTTCCGAAAGTTAGGTTTATTCCTACCAGGGATTTCTTAATCTGGATTAAATTCCTAAAAGATTTGGGTGTTCTATTACCTAAAATAATTATTTCAACCAGGAAATTAAGCCCTTTTAAGATAAAAATTAACTTTAAAGCGGGTATATCCGTTATGTTCCCCTTTTCCTTAACGTACCTATTATTTAATATCTTTGTTTTATTAATACGATGTAAAACTATTATTTCTTAGCTTTTAAGATATATTTCGAAATTATTATAACTTCGCTTTATGTTTTCGAAAACGTCTAAAGGAAATCGGTTTTGTTTATAGTTTCGGAAACCTAGCCGTAATAGCGTTTACGGAACTAATAACGGAACTTCCGCTTTAAGGTAGCAAATATACCCATATTAAAAAGCTGGAAAATATAGGAAGCGTAAGTAAGTAGGAAGATAATGTAGATTTTATTTTGAAGGTATATTTATATAAAGCTTTCGGTAATATAGCTGTTATGACCGTCGATAACTAAAAACTTTTATTCAGTAAGATTTTCGGGCTTAATATTAAGAATAAAAATTTCGCGAAGTTATTTCAAACCAATTTCGTTATTTGCTTAGCCGTTTTTTGAAGTAATAAAATACCAGCTTTCGTATACTTTATTATTCAAAACGGGAAATTATTATTGTTATACGTTATTGCCGTTAAAGATTACGAATAGTAATAACGAACGTTTGTTAGTATTAACATATGCGATTATAATAACTTATTTTCTTTTAAAAGTATTTTTTAAGTTAATATATTTCCTAATAGCTTTAATGAAAACTAAAATGTTCTTTTTTATACCTTTTATTACTTTAATTTCGTTTGCATTATATTGGTTTTGTTACTTAATAACCTTAATTTCCGATAAAGGAAAACGATTGAACAAAACGTTAATAAAAGCTGAAGAAACGTTATTTAAATAGTTATAATTAATTATCGTACCTTTGATAGTTTTAATTTTAGGATGGCGGCAACAAAATCGGGTTACCTAACCTTTTTTTAAGCGTTAAGGGTTGCCGTTATTAATTAAAAGGCGTTATGCGTATAAACGAAAACGGGAATGCAGTAACGTATAGCTTAATTAACTTTCTCCGATAATTTAATCAGCTAAACCTTTTTTTTGGATTCGTAATATCTTTTAACAGGCTTTATTAACTTTTTCTTTCATCAGTACACCTTTAATACGACGTGTTATATATTATCGGGTAACTTGATAACCCTTAAATGTTGAACGCAAGGATTTCTTACCCGTTACTTCGTTAATCGCCTGTACCGTACGTAATTAAGCTGAAAACTATATATCGTTCGAAAGCGTAAATTCTGATAAATAAAAAAATGGTTTTTTTTAATTTTCTAAGGCGTTATTACGAAGCCTTCTAAAGGAAAGAAATTAATAACTAGGTCGTCGCGTAACGCGGATGTGGGGCTGCCCGTTGGTAGGGGGGTCATTTTAGTGGTTTGAATAAAACTAACTAATATTAAAAACTAAGGACTAATTTCACAACCCTGCATATTAAAAACTATTTACAAATAAACTAAATAACGAAATAATTATAAAATATAAATAGATA
This sequence comes from Monosporascus sp. 5C6A, assembly GCA_004155035.1. Classification (NCBI taxonomy): domain Eukaryota; kingdom Fungi; phylum Ascomycota; class Sordariomycetes; order Xylariales; genus Monosporascus; species Monosporascus sp. 5C6A. The sequence continues at coordinate 282,089 of QJOB01000020.1, read as the reverse complement.
TAGTCAAAACTAACGTTAGATAAGACAAAACCATTGCAATCTTTAACAGATTAGCCAACTTTTAAATAATCTTTACTTTAAAACAATTAAAATAACTATATATAAAAATAAAAAAGCAGGTTATGTAAATACGTAATTAAATAAACAAAGGTTATAACTGAAAAGGGTTTAAGGGACTAAGCTTTTCGAAACGGAGAATAATTTACTTAATTACCAAAGTATTTAAACCAGATAAATAAATAAAACATTCGATTTTAAATATATCGGCTTATACAAAATTGGCAAAAACATCTTTAAAAAGACAATTAGAGCTACTATGAAAGGGTAAACTTTACACAGTGTTATATGTTCTTTTACTTAAGTTAGCAGCTGATATAATTAAAATTAATACGGGATAAACCGAAGAAATTATAAAAAAATACCAGTTTACGAAACCGAAAAAATATTAAATGTACGAAAAGAAAAACGGTCTTACTTAATCACTGATTAAGTAAAAGGATTATTTAGATTTCAAAAATACCTAGAAACTCGTAAAATATTTTACGAACGTCTAGCGCCTTTTAAAGAATTTTTAATAATAATATCGAAAGCGCTCGGATTAAAAGTACTTTAATTTACGTCGCTCAGCGACGCCCAGTCGGTTCCTTTGATACCGAACCTGTTTGTACGAAGCGGGGGTTATGTTGATGTAGTTATTTCGAGTTTTAACTGTTTTTATTCGCGTTTTAAACGTTCGAACTTTTCTATCGCCTTTATATCCGAAACATCCCGTCGGACTATTTTTATACTACGTTTTCGCAATACATTTTTTGGTTACGGAGTCGAATTAAACGACCTAATAATTTGTTTAAGCGTTGTTAAACTTGCAGAAGCTCCTTTTTGGCCAGCCGTTTTTCCAATTCCAATCGGTTCTTTTTGGCCGATAGCTTTTTGTACTTGTTTTCCGAAGAACCAAAAACGCTATAAGGACGTATTGCTAAGGTATAAGAAGCGCAGTTTATAAAGCCAGAAGATACCTTATAGTTTATCTTTTCGGAACGACAACGAGAATAGAAGGGCATTACGAAACCAGACTTTTCAATACGACAAGCTACAAAAGTAACGTTACGAGGCAAGACGAATTTCGCTTTTTTTTTCTATTTGTTCGGTTAGGTATAACGAAAAGTATTTTTAAAAAAGGAGAAATTATTTATTAAACAAACGTAACAAACAATTAATCTTTAAGGGCAAAGATCCTGGAAGATGGGAGATCGTGTTCTAACTAAACGCCTTGGCTCGTTGACAAACGGTCGGAGTCCCAGGGTTACGTAATCTGCATACTTGACTCGCAGGGGCTTACGGCGGCTCACTTGGTAAGCAGGGTAAGCAGGTGCGAGTCGAGTAAGCAGATCACGTAACCACTCGACTCGCAGGGGCTTACGGCGGCTCACTTGGTGAGCAGGGTGAGCAGGTGCAAGTATCGACGAGCACGCTAAGAATGACGGAATATATATATGCGCTTATTGGTTCCCATAGCCTAGATATCATCAACTTACAATTATAACTTGGTTACCTAGATTTACATCTGCTATTACCAGACGTAACATGTCGGATATAGGGGATGTCAGTTGCGTTATTGTATTTAGCTAATTTCGCAGCTTTTTAGCGCGCGTACTGTTTTTATATAACCTAACAACGGAATATTTATCCTCCGATTAAAGCGTAACCTTTTGTAACTAGAGTGTTTTGGTTCTTTAGCTAGCTAACATACCCCTTTAACGTTTTAAAGAATTTAAGACGTTAATTGTTACATTTTCATTATTTTTTAAAATTACAGCTTTTTATTTAACCTTTTCCCCGGTAATTATATTTTCCTAATCAGTTAATCTTTCTCCGCAGGTTTAAGGCTTTTGTAATATTTATTAATTTTAACTGTTTTTTAAAATACTTAAAAGGTTTTTTAAATAGGGCTTTAATTAGTTTATTAATTAACATATTGCCTTTAAGCGTATAATTTATTTTAATTAAACGTTTTTTTTGTTATCTTTTGTAATTAATAGTTATATATATTTACGTACTGCAGTTTGTCCGTAAAAAGGTAACGTTGGCGTTAATCAGCCGTATAGTTTATTAATTATCGTATTATATATTTAAAGGTTTTACATTTAAATTAATTTCTAGCTTTTTAATTAATCGAAAAGTAAATAATGCTTTTTTAGTAACTTATGTAAAGGATAATAATTCTGTTTCGGTTATAAAAATAGTTATTATATTTTGCTTATTTGCTTATTATCTTATTATTTCTTTAAATAATTTTATAATGTAAACTTAAAAACTTTTTCGATTAATTATATTATCCGTAAAAAAAGTATCGTTTTAGGTATTTATTAAGTCTTCGCCGCCGAACTGTAACGTTAACATTTTGGTACCGATTAGATATCGTATAACGCGATTAATTACTTTATAATATACGTTATTAAAATTCTAGTTAAATTGGGTAAGCCTAGATATTAAAAAGGATATATCAGGTTACGTATAAATTGCGACGTATAAGATAAAACCGATCTTTTTTTTTGATATTTATTAACAAAACCTAGATGGGCCAGATTAAAATTCGGCAGTAACTTCTCCTTTACTATTAACGTTTCTAGGAAATTATTTAAACTTTTTTTAAAAATTAAATTAACCAGCTTGTTTATAAAGTTAGATTAAGATAATTAGATTTTTCTGTTAAGTTTGTTTTTAATTATTTCGATTTTAAGGAATTACTAAAAGTTCTTACCTTTTATAAAGATATACCGTTTCTATATTTGCTAAATTAACCGATCAACAAAGGCTTAGTTTTTTTATTATATACGGCGACAATGTCGTCGACGAAGAAAAAAAAAGCACCTTTTAACAAATAAAACAACAAAGCTTATAAGGCACGGGGCTAAATCCTAAGTTCTTAAGCGTATTAATAAAATCTTTCTGCTAAAATAACGGTAATTTTTTTAGGCTATATAAGGCTTTTTTAATTAGGAATATCTTATTATATTAAGGATATCTTAAGGGCATTTTTATATATACTTCGTAAAATAAATTCGCGTTAACAAAAGCATTTATAACATTATATTACTTAAACTTTAAGTTAAATTTAACTATAATAATTATTAAAACTTTAAAAGGCTTTTAATTAAAGTAAATACGTATATATCGCCATAAACAATAAGTTATTAATTATCTTGTACGACGAAACGTACCTTACATTTCTGGAACTAGTTATATATATTTACATATATTTTAAAACCTGTTTCCCTTTACTAACAAACTAATCGAAGATTTCCCAGAATTACATATTTTTATAACTTTATAAATAGGGTTTTTCGGCTTTTAAAAATAACTTTCTTAATAAGTATATATTTAGCTTTTTATGGCTTTTCGGTAGTAACGGTAAGTTTCGCTTATATATCCGGCCTTATAACCTAGGTAACATCTTTACTATTAATTTTATTTTTGGTATATTGAAACTTTTCCGATTAAGGTAATATAAACTTTAAGTTATTTTTTTCCCTAAACTTCCGCAATTTACCGGTTAATTATCGATCGTATTAACAAAATAAATTAATCGTTTAATGCTAAATGCAGCTTTTTATATTTTATAATCGTATTAATAATTATTTTCTTAATATAGAACGTACGGAAAATTTACATTTATAACCTGTAAGGTACTTTCGTTTTTTACCGTTACTTTAAGTTAAATAACGTAATAAGAATTTAAGATTATTTTCATTTTTTCCGTCGGCGTAATAATTGTAATAGTTATTAAAGCGGACACTAGTAAAAATAACAGTCCAGGGAACGGTAGTGGTTTAAATATAGTTATCGTATAAAAATAATCAGTTTTATACGTATAGTTTAATTTTGCTTTTTTCCATACGTTTTCGACGTTAGTACCACTTTGAAGTTATCTTTTTTATTTAGTTATTAACTAAATTATTTTACTTAAATTTTTATCTTTGTCGTATATATATATAAGGTGGCCGTAGGCCTAATTAGGTACGTAGATTTGTCAAAATAGGTTTTATAGTTCGTTTTCCAGAACGTAAAAAAGGGTATTTTTTAAGTTTTTAATATTACCTAAAAAAATAACTTTTTCGTTAAATTGTACGTTTCGAATTGTAATAACTTTGTTCGTTAAAGGGTTCCAAATTTCGTAAATATTTGTTAATCGATAACCGATAAGAAAGTTTATCTATGTTTTGGGATTTAATTTTTGGAATTTTTGTTTTTTTATGGCAGTGGACGTTATAGCGTAAGCTATATAGCCGTAAACTTTTAAATGGGCCTATTAGGGCTTGCAATTAAGCATTATAACGCCGTTTTTATACGCTAAGTAAATATAATAAACCTTATATAAAATCTGCCAAAAGAAAACGTATTTGGGGGTACGGTTATATAGGTATATTGCAGCTTTAAAAATATATACGATTAAAAACGTAGATAACTTAACGTTATTTTGTATAATAATCGCTTTCTTCTTAATCATATCCCTTAAATGTTCCGTACCTCCGTTCTGAACCTGGGTAAACAGTATTAAAAACTTAAGCTTAATGCTGAAAAAAAGCGACTGGATGATATTTCGAAGTTAATAATTTTTTAAAGTTTCGTTATCGCATTTAATTATTTATGAGAAAACCTTATTTTAATTTTTTAAATCGCCTAGCAAGCATCGGAACGTAATAATTAATATATCCTGCTTCCGGTTTTTAAGGTAGATATTTTAAATAAAACTTAAGCATTTATTAGTTACAAATATAACGTATCTATATCCTTTAGGGTTTTTTTTTGAAATCTCTAAAGTCGACGGCGATTCTCTGTTTTAATCGGGAAACTTTTTTTAGGCTCGCGGCGTATTTGCTTTTTAACCTTTGCCTTGTTACATATTTAACATTCCGATAATTATGAAACCTTTTAGCCGGATTTTTTTAATATAAAATTATAACAAAGCAATTATTTTAAGGCTTAAATAGCCTAATCGGAAGTATTATAAAATACCGTTACCTATACGTAATAATCTCGACGTTCTTAAGTTAATATTTCGTTTATAAGTAACCAGGGTTACGCAAAACGTTATTGCGCTAAAACTTTCGATATTAATTAAATTAAATTTGTTTATTAAAATAATTATAACTTAATTATATTTATTTCGAATATAATTGTTAATCCTTCGGTTATTTTATTAAAAATCTTTTTTTCGGAATTATCGAAGTAATATTAAATTGCAATAAATTCTTTGCAATAGGTTACGTTATATAAACGTAACGTTTTCGTACCGTTAAGGCTTTAAAATAATACATTAACCTTTCCGTAACCTTTAATCGGAACGAAGCTGTTACCCGCGTATACCCCGTCGCCTTGTATAGTTGGCCTAAAGTTCAGGAACTTACAAAAAAAATTAAAGATATATATCGTAGACTTTAAATCCAAAATGGACGAATTCCTTAAGGGATAAAACGAAACGTTTATAGCAGCTTGTTAATTAGTAATTAAAAAGCACGTTAAGATTCGTTTTATTTCTTTTAAGAATTAATTCGTTTTTAGGTAATTATTTTATTTATAGATTTAAATATATGGTTAATTCTTTTCTTTAAAGATTAATTAAAAGCAATTCGATTTTTAACCAACAGTATTATTAAGCCCGTAAATCGGAAGTTTGCTGGAATTTTCTTAGAAAAGGCATAAAAACATTAAGATAACTTATAAGTAATATTAAAGTACGTTTTGCAATAGATGTTTTATATGTTTAATTCCTTACGTTTTTATTTATTAAGGTTTCGGTCCGTATAAAGACCTTTACGGTTACCTCATTTTAAAACTAATAGCCTACCTTTCGGTTTGTTATTTTTTTTAATTAGGACTTTCCTAATTAAAGGAATTTGTAAGAATCCCTTAGAAAGTCGGGAATGTTATTTTGATGTTTTGTAATATAAACGGTAAATAGGTTATAACCCAGTAATCCAAAAAGTTAGCAGTTATTTCTTAATAATTAATCGTGCTGTTTTTGATTTTAACCTTCCGTATTATCTGGAAAGTAGTTGTCCAATTTTCCATAAAGGGAACTATAACTATACATAAATCGTTAACCTATATAACTATTAATTTCGTTTCTGGAATTTCGTATCGTTATTCCTAAGCTATTATCTTTTGCCATTTTACAACTTATTCGTTTAGTTTTTTATTTAATTTCGAAGCTTGTTTTAATATTTCGTCATATTTTCGTTAAATGTTAATTAGGAACTTGTCGTTATATACCTTGCCGAATTTAACTAACGTAACGTATTATTCCCGTAAAACTTTTTTAGAAAAAGGTTTGTTTCTTTAATCATTAAAAATACCGTTTCCAGGACCCAATTTATAAGGATATTTATATTTTTCCAGAATATATCGTATTTCCGATTTATATAAATAAATTCGGTAAAGTTTTAATTATAGGTTTATCGGCTTTCGGTTGTTATTTTAAAGGTATTTATTAAGTAACCCGTATAATCGATTTTTTCGATAATTCTTTTTAAAGATAAAGATAAAATTACTAAGATATTGGTTTACGTCATATAGCGAATTCGTTTTTTTAAATAAAAGGTTATATCGGGTTTCGTAAGTTTAATAAGTTATTAAAGCTTCTGATTAGGATTAATATAATCCTAAAAATCAAAAGCGCGTACTTTAAATTAAAATTCGCTTTTAAAGCGGTTTTAATTTTTGAGTTCTTTATAAATAACGGAGGTTGACGGTACGGTTGCTATTATTGTTATTAAAGTATATAGAGATAATTGTTATGAAAATACAGCTTATATCGTTTCAGTAATAGCTGATTAATTAATAAATTACTCGAATTAAGCGAATGAGACTGAGCTCCCTTTGCTTCGCTGATCAATTTCTTAGGACGTCCGGAGTTGAGTGGGGGATAAAGGGGCACCTGTATCCAGATTCCTTGTGCCCACACCCGGAGGGTTTTGGAGAGATCTTTCACAAATTCCCAGTCCTGAAATGGGTCCCATCCATGCCAAAGGTGGCAGTACCAAAGATGATTTTCGGAGCCATTATCTCCGAGCGCTTGTTTACGCTCGTCGTGGACTCTGCTCCGACAAGTGATTCGCAGATGATGTGAGCTCATGTAGGTGTCTCAACACAAGACGTGAATCTAGGTAACAGACTATCCGGCACAAACGATGAGGGGAACCCCAGAAGGGCGTCTATGGGAAAACGTACAGGCAGCCTTAGGCTGCTATAGAGTAGGCTCAGAGTGTGTCGACGGGTCTAGGGGGTCAGGTAGTTCCCAAAAAGTCAGGCGTAGCACATATTAATGTATAGAAGCGATTGACCTCATTCGCGCGCCAACCTTCGGGATACCGGGTTACATCAATTCCCCGATCCACCAAGGTAACACCAAGAACCACTCATACCACAGGAGCAATGCCGTTGAAGAGACATCGCAAGTCCCTGACACGGGTTCTAAGTGGGTCTATCCGGGTGCGACCCCAGAGCCATAACCTTATACTATTAATCATACTACTGCTACGGATCCCTAACTAGCCACAATGAGTATCCACGCCAATTATCCCCGGGCGTGGGATATTCCCGAGAGGCTGCTCGCCGCCTTCGGCTCACTCCACTTGCTCACCCAGGCTGGCGTGTTGCATCGCGCCCAGCCTGCGCCTAGGGTGAGGGATTACTCACCCATTGGCTTTGCCTTGAAGCCTATAGGTTCTTACGGGTAGCTTGGAATAGTTACGTTCAGGCCCATGTCAACCTATCGACCTCGAACCCGCGTCCGGTAAACCTTTCTCATGACATATCTGGTCCTCGTTCCATCGGGCAGCACGGACTCTGGAACGCGATTATACTGCTGCCTCGATCCAGAGCCTGTTGTATGAATCCGTGGCTGGGCTCCACGAGATTAGGATACGTGGTTACAACTTAGAAGAAGGTGACATCAACCATCTCAGTTCTGTCCGTCGTGGTGCTATGCAGGGGCCTATATAGCCATCATCCCGTTTGCTATTCCCGCATAAATTTAACCGTATCCTTTTGTCCCATCATATCCTAGCCATAATTGACACCGAACGCCCTATTACGAAACCCGCCAACCTCCCAAGACTGCTCGTGCAATTCAATCTTAGCAATTACCTTGGCGCCATGGTGTTCCGACAGTGATCCTTATCCATAACCCAGGGTATAACTCATTTCACGAGTAGCGATGCGATTTAATTACCCATACACTACCGAGGAATCTGACTATAATCTGCGGGATTGTAGGGTCGCAACGGCGCCGGGACTAGCGATGGCGAGGTGTCCCGAAGACCGCGGTATTCCTCCCGTCTCTCGGGGTGCGTCGACAGCTGGGCCGCGAACCCCCTGTGGTCAAGCCTTGGCGATGCGAAGCCCGCGCTCCCGGCATAGGGTGAATATGAAGCCGGCTTCGGATCTTTCGGCGGCGGACTGGGCCGGCTTTCTTCAGGGGACCACCGCCAGGAGCCAGTGGGTTCTGACGAACGTGATACGCTCGAGACCGTGGACGTTCTATCCATTCTTGGGTGCGTATTTGCGGGTCGCGGCGGGGGTTGTAAGTCGGGCGAGGAGTGGTAGTAATCTCCCGGTAGTTCCATTATTATTCCGGACGGAGCCGGCTGTACGCTAGGCAGCTCCGCGGCGTGCTGGGGGACTTTGCTCTGCTCGTAGGGGTTCGGGTAGTGCGAAGTGTATTGCGAGCTCGAGGTCCCGGGCCTGCTCTGCTGTCCCAACGATAGCGGACGCGGCACTTGGTAGGGAATCGACGGCGAATGCGGCGGGCCGAGCGGGCTTCCCGGCGGAGACATCGTGCTGGCATTGCTGCCGTTCGCGCCGCCCGCGTACGTCCGATCGCGCGGGTTTATCGTCTTGAGCTTGCCGTCCTCGATCATGGCCTGCAGCACGCCGGCGTCGAGCAGCTCGGCCTTCTTAATGATGCGCGCAACCATCTCCTTGCTGGCGGCCTTCATCTGTGACTTGACGAGCCCCATCATAGCGATATTACAGCGGATCTCGATGTCCTCGCGCAGGTAGAGGCCGTCGCGGGGCGCGTCGGCGACGCCGATCTCGGGGCGGCTCGCGGGCGGCTCGACGCCGGGCTGATTGCCGGCAATGCGGTAGCGCACGCGCAGCTCGACGCCCACAGGCGCGTAGATGTGCGTCTGCAGGCCCCAGGGCAGGTCGTGGAAGCAGCCGCGGAAGCTGATGACGCCGGACCCCAGGCGTCCCAGCCCGGGCACGTACTGCACGCGCTCGGTGATCTCGTACCACGTCGCGAAGTACTCGTCGGCGTCGACGGCGTCGCGCGGCGCCGGGATGGGTCGGTGCGACAGCACAAGCGGGTTCAGCGTGATCACCTCACCATGGCTGTGCAGGATGTCGATGGCCAGCTGCCGCGGGATGAAGCCCGGGATCGGCGTCACCACCGTGTAGACCTCCTTCTTGCGGAGGACCATGGCGGTCGGGACACGGGCGATTGGATGCGTGGGCGGGTGGGCGAAAGCGCGCGTTTTTACGGTTTAACAACCATGCGATGTTCTTCCGTGTCGAGATCTCCTCGTCACAGGCGTTGTCGTAATACGTAGCAGAGAGAATAGACAGGGACAGAATGTTAGCGGTGAATTAGACAGGGAAGATGAAACTCGTCAGATTCATCCCGTCTCCCATGATGCATACGGAAGTCGTCGGAATGATGTACAGCCGCCAACGTAGCTTTGGGGTCCGGAAAAGCAACGCAGGTGCCTGAGCCCACGTAAGACCCTGCCGGATGGAAATAGTAACACTATTAATGGCGTCAGCATGGATATCGGTGCCGGCTTATTGTTACTCGGACTTTTTCAATTAGTGCAGTAGGTTCATCGTGGCTATGGCCTGGGCGTCATCCGATCTCCTAGAAGCTTACTTCCTCAGTATACTGTGTATGGATGCCAACTACCTAGCAGGGAACTAGCAAAAGCTGGGCGTCCTTAGAACCTCCATTATCGGGGAGCCGACTGAGGGGCACGTCAGCCATTAGAGAGGCAGGTGGTTGACGCAAGAATTCGTGGCGTCCCAATTGACGTTAAGACTTTACAGACGATTTTTAAACCAAAAAATAACGTATAAAAAATCGGAAAAATGATATCTACGCAAAGCGAAGAATTGAGAGCAGCCTGGCGCTTGACTTATATACTTATCTGCTGAAATAAATAAGTTCTTATTCAAGGAGTCGTTGGACGGATATGTGAAAAGTACGCGAATTTTTGGTGACAACCACCTGAGAGGGGCTTGTTGAACTGGAATGCGCGTATCCTTGGCAGCCCGGATACGACAAGAGCCGGTTCTAGAGCTAGTGCCTGTGCGCTCCGGGTCATATAATGCTGCGCGCTGTACGTGTGCTGTGATACCCAACTTGAACTAGAAATCCCCGAAACCCGACTATTAAACATATGTAGCCTGGCGAGAATTCATTCTCGCTCAATGTCAATACTCAGCAAGCAACGAATCCCCCTGCAACAAGCAGTCTCCCCCGCAAAATGTACTGGAAAGGAATGCTAGCGCGCTGACCGCAATCTCCACCTTATAGGGCCTAGTCCTGTAGGAGGTGTCGTGGCGGTTGTTCCACATTCTCCCTCAATGCGTCCATCATGACAGGAATCAGAATCGTAGACACAACGAGGTTATCATATTGACCTCGAAAGGTGATTGATAACGGAAATCCTTTAACACTTGCATTACCGCATCTATAAATACAGACATACAACTTACAAATCGATATGCGTACGGAAATAGGAAGCTGCAAGGAAGCTGCAAGGAATAGGGCGGGAATAGTACATGCTCGAGACCCAGCCCTATTTACCGGAACCTGATGATATCAAGCCAAACCAAAAAGGGGAGTGTAGCTATAGCACCCCTGCAAGCGTCGAGGCCGCAAGCATGGTCGATATGGAGATATTATATCTGACGCGCATAGGGATGCCTTCGTTGGCGTTGGACAGCATACCTAACAAGGCAAAGCTGGTTAATTTGTTGAACTCTTTGTTTGCTTGGACCTGGTCAACTTGTCGATTTCTTATATTTTAGCAGGTCAAAGAAACCAACACCGTAAACGTCTACCACGTCTTTACGGAGGAATTGGAAGGCTCTCACTTATCCAGGGCATCCGTAATGGCGAATAATCACGACGGCCAAGGACGGGCTCTTGTAACCAATCTGACCCATAGCTCTGGGCGAATAACTTGATTCTTCCGTCCATGCCGCCTACCCTGCCGGCAATAAATGGCTTTGCTATCTCCCTCTTCGATAAATACCCCTCCGCCCAATACAGTTTTTCAAGTTGTACCTTACGTTCAATAAACCGGATAGCCATAATACGTTCGGTAGACTGGTGAAACCGGGTTATTTGTTGGACTCCAAGAGGTGGGCGCTCGAACCGTTGTTAGTTCGAGCTTATTTAGCTCTATATGGTTGCATTCTGACATTATTACGCTTGTGTAGCAAGGATGGCTCCCTTGCTCTGGGCTCGAAAGGAACAATCCGCGGGGAATGGCAGCATCTCGTAGTGGGTAGGAGGTATGCCCTCTCATGCTTGCATTTACGGCTACCTAAATAAGAATAGACGGCTTGTGAGGGGAAAGAAAATTGGGCGCTAACAATATCCTTCTTCACCAAATCCAGATCTTAACGCGTACACAGCTTACGGTCTCGACTCAGGCGCAAAGAGAAGGACACGCCGTTAAAAGTCTCAAGTCTTTCATCTTGGTGCTGGACTGATCACGAATCACGGCTTCTATTAGGTCACAATCATACTGTCCGAGCTTTGTCATCTAGCCCCTTGACTTGAATAGCAGTAATGCTATAAGAGGTTTTACTAGGGTTTATCCTCGAAATATATTATAGAATCTGCAGCCTCTGCCAACATTTTACACACTGTTGTATATTCGGATGGGACCCGAACATCCTTGCGGACGTCAGGGCTATGAGCATCCCAACAGCCCCTCTTGTTATGATAGCGTACTGTGATTTCACAGGGGCAAGCGCAGAGCCCCGGAACATTCTAGTGGACATGTGGTAGTGTCCATAACATAGACGTGGAGACCAGGGCATATCCTTGCCGAGTCCCTTTGAGAATGTGCCATATCATGCATGTCATACTAGCAAGCCCTCTTGCCTCTTTATACGCATATGTGTATTATAGCTTGCAACTGCTTTATATGATGTTATTTACGTATCGGTGCCCCCTTCGACCTTGGCAAGTTATAAGCTTAACTGAGGCATTAAATTTACGGCTTTCCACCGTATACTGTTGTTTCGAATCAGAGTGTCGGGTCCCCACTTAGCTTCTGAATCACACACTTTTTTTTTTTTTGCAACGCAACCGTTAACTTTGGATATATCGGGCTTCAAAGCCATATATCTTAACAACTAAAAGGCTAGGAACGTGCATCCAGATATAGTTATGTAGCCCTCGTCGAAAGCTACATAATGATACCGGATGCACCTTCATAACTGCTATATTGGTAAAGTTATTGAAGAATTTATATGGTTTAAAGGGAAAAATCCCATTCAACGGCTTGTCTCTTATCCAATTTAGCAATTATAAAGGTGCACCTGGTATCAAAATGTAGCCCTCGACGAGGGCTACATAATGGTATATAGCCGCCAATTGGGAGCCTTCTTCTTGCTGAGTATATTGCTTAAAATGTATATTCGAAGTTGAACGTTTGCGTTGAAAAAAAGGTGTGTGATTCAGAAGCTAAGTGGGGACCCGACACTCTGATTCGAAACAACAGTACATGTAATTAGCTGGTCCCTATTTGCTAAGTGCACATCCGCTAAGCATATTTTGTTTTATATTGAATATGCGAAGACAAGCACCTGCTTTGTAGTCATTCATGCATCTCTACCATCTTCTTACCTATCAATCGTGCGCTGGACTACGGAGTCGATGTTATAGCTACGAGCCGTATATACTTCGCCGACCCGTCTGCGGCAACAAGGGTGCACTTGTCAAGTATTGACGTCTTAAATGAACCGGCCTATTTTATACGATGTCTATACCACAACTACGGTTAATAACTGTCGCAGAATAGGGGTAGTTGCTTAGTCATCTACGCTGTAGGCACCTCGCAACAGCGTTTTCCGGGGCTCCCACACTATATACAGAGCTTTCTAGCCACTGCTCTTTAGAGCCCGAATTCTCCATGCCAATTTACACTCTCTACACTCTATGCAACCTTTCCTCGCGGTCAGCCTAACTGTGATAATAAGCCATAACTTGAACCATGGAATTAATCTCACTCCTCAAGCCCCACACACCCCGCTGGCCCCTATATGCCAACGAGGTACATTTACACCCTGCCGACACCTATTTGCCCACAAAGGTACATTTACCCTCGACGACCCCTATCTGCCAAAGATGGTATAATACACCGCGCCGACCTCTACCTGCCTGCAAAGGTACGTTTGTCAAGTATTTAATCCGCAACGAACATCTGCCTTTTTCAATCCAAGAAAGATTTGCAGGTCAGGGCGGATAAGGGATATTCATTAATAAAGAGAGGCCTTTCTGGGGCTCTTCTCTAATGTAGCATGGTTGAAAAGATTGTCCACAATTTCAAATATCAGATACCCTTGGCTTCCTCTAATGTACTCTCTATCAGCATTTGCGTACCCTGAGACGTTCACCGGGCACCACTTCCTATGTCACGAAGCTGGAAGCTCTGGGGTAGAGCTATTGTACACTTGTCCATATTTCTTAAGAGTAGTTTTATACTAGGAACCGTCAGAAGCGGGTATGATATAGAAAACAGGGCATGGCTCTGGTATCTATTACCGAGTCTATATGTTAAAGGATTAAATCGCTGTAAAACATAATGGCGCCAATATACCGTATCCCCCTATAGACGCGCTTACCCCTATATATTCGATTTCAGCTATACCAGTATTAACTATCCTATCGGCAAAGTGTTGCAATTCTTCAGACTAGGGGTTTCTCAGTTTCTGTTCTAGGGTTTACTCATCTACGACTGGGTGTGGAAGCAGCCCACATATAGGCTATAGCTCCTTTATCCTTGCAATCTTAGGGCCACAAATCGAAGCCCTTTTAATCCTTTGAAGTTTGGACGCCCTTTCGACAGATCACCTCATCTGCCGACATATTATCCACCTTTTAAAATGAGGTCTATGTCCTCCTATTCCTGTCCTGTCATAAGAACCGACAGAAAGGTTTATGTATATAAAGAAATGATAGGCTCTCAGAGTCGTCTTCAATATTAGGCTGAATCATGGATGGTACCTTCACGCAATCAATCCCGGATGTATGGCCATCAAGGCCAAATACATAAGCACTTCCTGATAACCGTGAAAACCCGGAGGCCGTGGTGGTCTCTGTCTCAACAGCTGAGGTGCGTGGTTGAATGAAGATTAGTTGTCCAACTACGAAAATTCGTGATGCTGTGTGCGAATTTGCTGTTGTGGGCCTGCGCTATAGGCGGTCTGGCGGCATCTACGGAAGCCGACCGGAAGGACTGTCCCGGTGCAAACCCAGTCATCTGGGACGTCGGGAACATCGAGTTTACAGGCAACAACCGCCCGTGGCGCCCCAACCCTAACCCATGGGGCTTGGGAGATATTGATTGGGACGCGCCACGAGAAGGCCGACTCGAGTTTGACCTCATCAACCGGGAGATCATTTCCTCGAGGCGCACGATATGCGAGTTCGTCGGCCCGAGCTTACAGCCGAACCACGCGCACAATCTAACGAATGAGTCCTGGACCGACTGCGTGGTCATCAATGCTGAATTGCCAAGTGATGTGTTGACGTCCTTCCGATTTGAAGTGTTGACGGGGCGGCTAGAGGTAAAGCAGGAGTGGAGTTGTACTGATGATATCCGAGATACGTATGTGTCCTTCACAATAGTGTAGTGGTGATTTTACCTGGGCGATCTCTTCTTTGCTCCATACAGGTTATACTTACTAATCCGAGGTATAAAGGGTTACATTTGTAGGAAGCACCGTGTTATCATTTGGCAACTGTACCACCGATGTGTTTGGAGGCGCCTTCTCCAGGGGATATAGCTTGGTATCCTGCACCTCGGAGAACACCACGATCCACGGCTTTTCCTCAGAACCCCCAGCTGCGTCTAGATTAGCTATAGCTGCGAGAGAACCCCTACAGTCCAGCCCCGAGAAGTGCATCACTGACCCACCGACATGGGAAATCCGTAATGCCGAGCACAACACTTGGAACGTACACTCAATTGACTTCCTGAACCTCGGTATGCTCCCTAGGACATATAAGAGGTATTTACGTGGCCATATCTAACGAAGTGACAGATGTGCCGTACGGTTCGGTTCTGACACTAATACTGAATAATATCGCCATCGGCCATAGGGAGTGGTGCTTCGTCGAGTACGACGGTGCCAAGAACGACGCTTTCGACTCATGGCGGCTGTGCAACACAAGATTCGTGAATAGCACTGCACCTTGGCCTGTACAATCGCAGATCAAGTTCAGCAATGAGACAGAACATCTTGGTATCAAACAGACGTGGTTCTGTACCGATGAGGAATCTCAGGAAGTGTAAGTGTTCAAGTTATTTGAGTCACATGACATAGGTGACTGGCTGACACCAATTCTTTTTTTCTTAGAATCAAGAAGACTGCTTTCGGCGAGACGGACTTAAAGGGGAATTGTGCGGTCCATAACCTTCGCCTTCTGCAAGGGAATTTCTCAGTCCTCTTCCAATGCGACTTCAAATACACAGTTGTAAAGGGATTTCTCTAGTACATTCTCATATGAGGCATGTTTCATACCCTGGAATCCAGATTGGATAGTTAGGGCGTATTACTTCGTGTATAGGATGAATAGAGTTATTTCCACAGCTCGGATATCAATCGCTATTGTATCTGTGTGAAAGAGAGATATGCATGTATGAAAGCGCCTATAAGATACCTTATGAGATAAGCGGTGGATGTTGTTAAGCTTTCCCAATATAAATTTGCCATCGTACCACCCCAAGCTGTAAGGCTATTCGCCAACACCAAATTGTAGCCGAGATCCTACATCTTAAGAAGGTAAGCATGATGTTACCGTTAACTACTCAACTCCCCTAATTCAGCATACACACTAAATCCCATATCCATCTTTATGTAAGCGTCTCTCTGGGAACCACCCGCCTTACCATCAGTTCGACGACCCCTATTTCATATCCACGTGATCCGCCTTAACGTCAGCAGTTCGCCGACCCCTATTTTATATACCCTTGCACCCGCCCCATCATCAGCTAGCCAACCTTTATCCCATCAAAGACCCCTATTCCAGCGACGACCCCTAATCCATCGACGACCCTATTTCATATCCACGTGCATCCGCCTTAACGTCGTCAGTTCGGCGACCCATCTTTTGTATCCCCGTGTACCCGCCCTATCATCAGTTAGCCAACCCTTATTCCATCGGCGACCCCTATTCCATCGACGACCCCTATTCCATTGACAACAAGGTAAACCCGCTTATGCAGGAGTCCACACTGCGCCATGATGTCGTCTTGCCCCACGACAGCCTTGTTATCTTAACCTTCTTTGTCACATTCTGTCAGGTCTACGTGAATCAATAACTTTTACATCATCAGCTCCTTCAGATCTGGCGCGTCATCTGCCGGATAGCTGTCTGCCTGGTAATAACACAACTCGTCCCTGACGTTATCAATCCATGACACATTCCGTTACGCATATCCGCTTCATTCTGGTCGGTTGAGGGAAGCTTTACATTCATCCCTACTTACTCAGATCACTGCCGTCTACAAGATATCGTCGTCACACGTAGCATCGAGTGTTTCTCCCGGACATGTTAGTTCACCCCCTTGCTTGTCCTTTGAAAATTCCACCCGACACCTTCCTATATGGCAAGTAGTATCATTAGTGATCTAGCCACCAAGCACTTCTGTAAATACCGGGGGTTCCTGACCGACTTGCAAACCCCTACAGCCTACAGCTCAAGCACTTTGAACACTCTTCAACTTCCGCTCCTATACATCCATCATGTCTTCGCAGAACGCCGACAACCTGTTCAACCAACGGGAGAAGGAGATTCTCTCCAAAGCTTGGCTCTGTATGAAGTCTCCGCCTGAGGTACGTGGCTAGTCCTAGCACCGGTCTTCGATGTCTCCCTATTCATTACTCTCTTACTAATGCCAAGAACAGTTCGACATGGAGAAACTTGCCAAGCTCACCAATTACACGAATCCGCGAAGTCTATACCCGGTCATGCGAAGCATCAAAACGAAGATCGCCGAGGCCAATGGCCATGACGAACAGGAGGGTGCTGCGAGCCCTTCCACCCCTGCCAACAATGGCAAGGGTAAGGGCACCGGCACCGGCTCCGGCTCCGGCTCCGGCACTGTCAGCTCCCGCAAACGCAAGACGGTCGCTACTAATGCCGGCGTGAACGCAGCCACTCCTACGAAGCGACTCAAGGGCCGCAAGAGCACCGTCAAGACCGAAGCCATAGTCAGAGACGAGGAGATGAGCGAAGAGATGAGGGACGCTGACGAAAAGGAGCCTGTTGGTCGCGCGGGTGAGGATGAGGAGATGCTGGATGGTGCGGTCTAAAGCCAGTCGTCGACAGGTATCCTGCCTTGCTCGTTGGGCAGTTAGGAGACATAACTTTGCACCCTGAGGAATACTTCTGCCGCTTTGTCAATGGATGACAACGTAGGCCGCGCATAGGTAGATGGAAAGCCTCACTTATTAAGAGTCAATTTGAGAGTCTGATACTCCTAATGACCCAACCCAAGCATAACTGGATTTAACTAGGAAAATGATTGATCTACAATGTGTACAAGTGTAAGAACAAACATAACAGTACCATGGTTGAAGTAATATAGATCGAGTCGACCTAGTTTCTGCCGAAGTCTGCAGCACGCGTTTCATTTTGGTTGTCCGAGGCCTGATGCTGCTGGGGTCCATCGATGGGTCGCTAGGTTCTATACAAGGGGCCAAGAGGTGGAGAGCCACACGCCACTCAACTCTTCTCTCGGTATTTCTTTCCTACCTGGAGTACACACATGTTGCCGCTCAAGGAAGTCGCTATGCATTTTCACACGTTGAGTAGTTGCGTGGGT
The DNA here is from genome assembly GCA_004155035.1 of Monosporascus sp. 5C6A. Classification (NCBI taxonomy): domain Eukaryota; kingdom Fungi; phylum Ascomycota; class Sordariomycetes; order Xylariales; genus Monosporascus; species Monosporascus sp. 5C6A. Next base: position 263,958 of record QJOB01000020.1, on the reverse strand, counting down.
GGCATCCATGGCTTTTCTCATCAGTTATTGAACAACAGAAACAAATCTCCTCGCCCAACCGAAGACACCCCATCTCTCAGAAATCTCCTCTTCAACCAGGTTTTTGGTTATACTCCTTGACAAAGTATTCTTATCGTCTTGTTGATTCCGTGGCTTGTTGTTGTCCCGACTATTGTTTTGGAACCTCAGTCATATAACGCTTCTGCCCTCCCCCCACCCCCTTGCGGATCTTGGAGACATCAGTCTATGTAGGCTATTCGTGAACACAAACGCGGCCTCTTGTAATGGTCACGGTACACCCATATCCGACATGGCGATAACACCATCAGCACCCTGCGGCTCCGTCAGCCGCGGGGGAATGCACAAATGAAGAGTCAAGATGTCCGCAAGGAAATCCAACCTGAAAGTGGCTATGACACATGGGCACAGATTCCCAACGAAGTTCAACATCTACCGCGTGAGTCGCGCACCGTCTGAATACGCATCGCCCGATTACATCCTCGGAGAACATCAAAAACAGCCCTTGAATAGCTTCATCGGATCGCGTCGTCGGGCCGACTTAAGAGAAGGAACGGACGTTTGTCTTCTGGACGGAATACTTGCTTATTCTCGGATGCTCGCTTATGCCCGGTACGAGCCTGGCCAGCACATGAAGAAGTGGACCGTTCATCTGGGCCCGCCACGGGAGCAAGTCACGGGTACCGATTTCACCGTCATCAAGGACGAGAACAGCCTCATATTCCGCTTCTCCATTAAGACAGATGTTGCCAACTCGTGGAGAACTTCGAGTGGCGAGCCGCAGGCTACCTGGATATCGCGTCCGTATTCTGTATTCGCGGCGCTTCGAGTTGGGAACTGGTACGCATGGAGAGCGATGCCCTTACTGACTCATCGGCTTTAACCAGCGACGGGAGGGAGAAGATCGGGATGCTTCAGCGGTTGAAGAAGAGGAGGAAGCGTCGGAGGTTTGAGTTTCTCGGTACTGGAGCGTCTGGGCCTCTTGGTCGACAGTGGGAGCTCGCGACCATCATCACAATGGTGACATTGATGGATTACCTTGATTCACGTAAACTATAAGCTTGACTGCCAAGCAGGTCCAGTTGGGGTGGATTCGGGGATGATACCAGCAGCAAGGCGACTGGCTGATTCTGGCTTGGTTGAGGAGGGATGCAACCTGGTTACTCTACAAGCTACTTTCAAAATGTACTGTTATTATAGAAACCTCAAACCGAAAGCCCAGGCACACGGGTTATAAACATACTATCAATCCTATACTCACCCCGGGTCTTTCAAGCGACTCGCAAAAATAGTGGACTCTGAAAGTAGACCTGTTCGACTGGATTAGCAGCATGGAAGGGACTGAATGCTACCCAGAGCTGACGCTACCTTGAATATCGAGCCATGTTCCATACTGTTTATTTAACAAGAGACATCTCAGGTAATATTAGCAACTAACCTAGACGACCTGGTGTGCTTTGAGAACAAGTATTTCATGGAGAACCAACATCTTGCCATGTTTGGGCTATATGCAGCTCGCTTCGCTTAACCCCTTGGCACTCAAGGTCGGCTAAGCTTCCTTGGTAACAAGACGCGTTCTTATCCTGTGTATTACGCGCGTGGTGCCATAACGGGGTAGAACCGCCGCAGCTGAAAGAATGGTTTCAGAGGCGTGGTCGGGTCTGGGGCACTTCTGCTTCAGGCTGCTCCGTAAGGGTGTCAACGTGTCGGCAACAATGGTTCCGTTAGCCGCCGTTGGCGATGCAGTTTGTGGCTTTACGGGCTCGTAGTGTTAAGATCCTTTACTCGGGAGCACCGGCAACGGTACCGTCCGGCTCCTTCTGGTCGGTGGTGGATGCGTCGGAGGCCGCGGCGGGTCCCGTGTGGCCGCTGGTCCTTGTCAAGAGGGCCAATGAGCTTTGGCTACAGTATACCTTGTATGGTACCACGAGGGACGACCCGACGCTACTATCCCTCTGGACCCCGGTGATCGCTCGCCCCACCGAGATTAGACGTGTCCGCCCATTGAATCGTCGGGCGTAATGAACCTGGCCTCCTGTTTTTGCGAGGCAGAAGCAGAATATCCATTAATCGAAGACGTGCCTCCTATTGTTGCATGGCAGGAGCTCACGCTCCGTTTACGCCCTTTAGTGCACGATCATGCTCATTGATTCTAGTTCCTATGACGGTACGTCCCCTAGACCTATAGGTTATATTCTGAAGACCGTAAGGACAACGCTCGACATTGTCGAGGGGCTTCCTTGTAGGGTTACAAATGCTGACCTGTCCAGATCACGCATCATCCTGGTGTGAGATTTAAGACCAAGTAGTGTCCCGCCATAGTTTGGGGTCTCACATTTTTCGGCACTCAGGGTCTGACACCTGGCCGGGGTCAAGTGATGGTTTGCATCGTGGATCAAGAAGAAAAGAAAAAGATTGTGACAGCTGTTTGAGATCACCTGCCTCTATATCCCTTGAGACGATAGATTGTAGAGTAGTCCGTCGCGAAGCGCATATCATTTCTAGGTTATCCACTGCTGTATCTTGTGCGTCGTTGTCATCTTATCCTTGAGAAGCATGTGCCTGGCGTGGAAGAGGCACATGAGGTTTCTTGACAACAAACCGGAAGATATCGAACCGCGAATCCCGAAATCCATAATCCTTACGCATTTTACCGGGTTACGAAGCTCGCGAACCGAAGACAAGCACAGCAAGTCCGGTGGAGGTGATCTCCCAGTAGTTGAAGGAGCCCCGGCTATTAGCCACAACACCAGGCGCCTCTGGGCCTCTACGTAGGCCTCCAGGATGGTGTCCCGACCTCCGCTCAGGCATATATGTTGAGTCTCGGTCAAAGCATCTACCGCGCAGTAACTGCGGTCTACCTCGTCGAGGAACGCCATGAGACAGTGTAGTTCTTCCTTAGATGCAGGGTGGGCATCATCCCCTTCAACCTGCTCACCCCTCATCATCGCCGCTGAAGCTTCGGGCATCACAATAGCATATGCTGCGCCGGAATAGTTCAGCTCGTCCAAGTCCACACGGACGATCTGAATTTGTTCTTCATGGGACCAATGACGTCGGCTTCATCATGGCCCTGTAGCTCGTGGATTTATCTGCGAAAGCCCGCCTTTCAGATCCCGCAATCCCATTTCGTCCGCACAAGACATTCCCTCGAAGGAGCCTCTTCCCTAGACTCGTATTTCCATGCACCCACATTCGTTGGTTTGACCGTGATCCTCACAGGTCTCCCTGATCTTTACCACACGCATCGAGGGATCAACCTTGTGTAACAGCAGTCGGCACCTTTAGGACCTCTGATCTAATGTTTGTCCAGAACGGTCACCTCGCTGACCCCTTGCGCATCGCTGTACCCATGACCGCAGCTGGCGCAGAATCGCGTAAGGCTTGCCTTGACTCTGAGCTCGTCTCTGCCCTCGACTGCATGCTTGGCGATGTCCTCTCGTGAACAGCTTATTGTTATGATTCATGCTTATCCTTCTATTTAAGAGTACTCCTGTTGCCCGCTCCTAGCTCTGAAGAAGCTTGTAGGAATATATAACTATACACCGCCTGAACCACTAACGCGGTTCGAGCGCCCGATCGTTTGCCATAATCCAAGAAAGCTCCTTTGATAGAAATTGCTTCATTATCCGTCTGGGTAACCGCCTGAATCGAGCCAGTCAGGAAGCGACGCAAACGAGAGCATCCGATATTAACTTCCAGGTTGAACCGATCAACGAGACCCACGAAGTTGTAGAGCGGCTGACCCTTGTTAAGTACCAATCTAATATTTACAACACTTCTCACGGCGGCCTACTGACAGCTGGATGGTTTAAAACACCCATACCTGCGCTCCGTGGGTGGGGGACCAAGACGGTTCTCTGCTCTTGCGTGTAGGAACATGAATGGGATATGGCGGAGCACAGATGGTATCCCTCCAACCTGCCTCCCAACTTGGCTGTAACGAAACCGAAAAGCTCCCAGAAACGCAGCAGGCATTAACAAGGAACAAGACAGAACTATGACGGCTAGTTCCAAAGACACCTATTCTTTGAGCGGGTCTCATCAGGGGGAAGCTCCACCTTGAAGTCGTGGCTCTCAGTGTTAACTAAGTCCCCTTCCCGTACCCTGCATCATAAGCCATTGAATGGTATACTTGTCATAATACACTTGTTCTATTTGCGAAAGAGCTAATATATCACTGTTATTAGATGGAATAACTCACTTGAGGTTAGACACTGTACTTGATGCCCTATGGACATATCAGATTTGCGTCGCAGTCTCGTATTGGTTAACACTTGCCCACTCTCCTGATACTCCGGTGCTGCCTGCTGCCGCCGCGGCCCACACATCGCCTTCCGTTTCGGACGGTCAAAATTTAAGCTTATATGTATCGACTTTTCGATTCATAAGGCGGGGAGGTCTTTGCAAGAGTTGTTAGCGCGGATGTCGTTCCTAATCTTGCCGGCATTAAGTACTACACTATGTATCGCTATTGGTGTGGGGGAGAGGGTCGGACCGCAACAGGGATTACATCTTCATGGCACGAACGATCGAGGTTACACGCAATTGGTCAAAGTAACTGCTATGCTTTGCTTGACCGAAGATCGACCGATCCGTTTGTCCAATTGGAGCGGGAAGTCTTAGAAAGCATGGGTAGGGCCATTCGGATCATGATTTTTAAAACTACAGTATAAGATATCCATTACGGCCTACCTACCCCCAACGGAAGGTAGTAGATGTCTACAGCAAACATGCATCTTTGGCGTCCAAGTTTGCACCCACGTGCTGTGGGGTTTCGTATAGGAGTCAGGAATTCTCTTGCCAGAATTGACACTAAAACACTTGGTAGCCCCTGTAAAGACCCATTTCGGGTCCCCATTGGCCTATTATGGAAGCCGCCCGAACGAGTGCGAGCCTATCATTGGTCCCCAAGCTTCCCGCATAAGAATGCCGGTTCAGGGGTAGCAACGGGGAAGCAACATTAAGGATGGCCTGTGTCAATCTCCATAGTAGTTGATATGATGTTATGCATAACCCTTACGGGATTCACTTGTTCTTAAATTCAACGTCTCGCCCACCGCGAGATGGTTTGGCCATTCGTTCTTTTCGTCATCGGTACCTCACAGTCCAACAGACAGAGAATCAAGATGCGCACCCACTCCGTCCTGTCCCTACTATCCCTTTTAGGGGCTGCCCATGGAGCCCGTATCCTCCAGTCAAACGATGACGGATGGGCCGAGCTATATCTTCGGTCTTTCAACGATGCTCTGAACGCTGCTGGTCACGACGTGGTTGTTTCAGCCCCTGCTGAGAACCAGTCGGGCAGAGGTAAGCGAGCCCGCCACAGCGCGCTGATGCTAGTGGAAGTATGCTCACGGTAGGACCAGGTTCGTTAGACAGGGAACCCGAACCCCGGAGTAAGCCGTGTCAGTACAACAGCTGCCCCGCCAACAGCGGTCCGGTGGGCAGCAACTCGACCAACCCGAGACTGAACTGGGTCAACTCATACCCCGTGACGTCCGTCAAGTACGGCCTCTCAACCTTCGGCCCCCAGATCTGGAACGGCCAGGCCCCCGATCTTGTAGTCGCCGGGCCGAACACCGGTTCCAACCTCTGGCTTGCTGTGCAGTTCTCTGGCACGGTAGGCGCGGCCGTGCACGCGGTTCGCGTCGCCAAGATCCCGTCGATCGCCTTTTCCGGTGCCGACGGTGCCGAGCTACCGTGGAACACGAGCCCCGTGCCGTCGAGGAGCCTCGTCTACGCTGAGCTGGCCACTATGCTCACCGACAAGGTGCTGGAAAGCGGAGCACCTTACCTCCCGGAGGACGTGTTCTTAAACGTCAATTTCCCCTCGATAACCAGCGAGTGCTCGAAGGCCAGCGATTTCCACTGGGTGCTGAGCCGGGTCAACCCGGGACTCATATCGGCTCCCGACGTTGAGACTTGCGGCGATGATCGGTTGCCGACAGAGACGGATGTGGTTAATTCTGATGGTTGTTATATCGCTGTTAGTGTCGGTGACGCCACTGACAAGACGACTGCGCCTAGAGAGAAGCAAGCTGTCGTGCTGGAGAAGTTGGCAGATTTTTTGACTTGTCTACCTTAGTAGACCCGGTTGCGAAGTTGCCTATGCCATATTAACCACGCTTCCTTAAGGCATGAGCTTATGCAACCCAATCACCGCGGCTGACCGCCTCGTACCCGGACACTACAGTGGGATTATCGTGATGGTAATCCTGTTCGGATCTATGGTGCCGGGTCGAAGTACTATAGCTGAAGTTAATATGTTAATGACTCAATTAATGCTGCTGACATCTGTTGCGTGCTCGTGGTAAGTCACAAGTCATAAACAATGGTATATACATTTAAGAGGAGCCAGATGAATATCCGACCTGGGGACGTCGTGCTATTTCCATCTTAGCGTGTTAAGCCGCAAGTGGGTTAACTGTCCTAAAAGGTAGAGCCTATCCACGGACGGGTATACGGAGAATACTTTCATAAGCCTTTGAAAGTCAATGTTTTGAAGGAAGCCGTGGGAGTTATCTCCTCAGAACTGGGACGAGCTATTGCTTATGTCGCTGCGTGCTTGCTCTCTGTGATTTCTTGGGGAAACCGAGACGACCCAGCTGGCTATCACTGGTAACAAAAGTTGTCTAGTACGGGGATGTCACACTTACTAGGGAGCAGCTGCACAGCTCTAGAGGTGTATTGATGATATCTAAGAATCTAGAAAGCGCTGATCCCACTTGGTGTGGGTGATCCGCTGATATAGGGCTCTAGGGCTCCGGAACGGATCAACATTGTCCCGAATGATCCCTGAAGGTCTAGATAGGGGTGGCCTTTCTGCGACAGGGGAGCCTATGAGGTCTCCTTGCTACAGGAATGAGTGAAAGCACCTTGCCATTGGGATGTATGCGTCGACCAGACTTCAACTATGTGTAGATGGCAAACATTAAATTGAATATATCCGGTGAATCTCATGATCTCAGGCAGCTCTAAAACGCCCGGTGACTACATAGCTGCATATATAAACAGAGGCGTAGGTCGTCTTGCCCCTATTCCAGCCCCTCCACTACACCATCTGGGAACCCGGGACACATCCTACTCTGCCCACGAGGGGCATACCTGGGATCCTCAATGCTCGTTGAATCAATCTCCAGATCTCGCACCTTACTGGTGGATAATTTAGTTGTTGATACGCTACGCTGTATCTCTTACCGTCGCCCTTGTCTAGATAGATCCCTGGCTTTGCAGATTATATTCCCGTATTTGTACGACTTCAGAAGCTGGCTACTAGACGGCACTACTTACGTTTCCAGATTGACTTCTGTGGCGAAAAGCTGCAGGCTGATGCGCGCGCCCATGCAGTTCTGATGTCGTCAGCCATCGCAGTTAGAACCACAGTCGATCAGGCCACTGCAACGTAAGTTGAGACTTACAGATCGGTGGGTAGTTGTTGATCCCATCGACACAGTTCCTGGTATGATCATGGCGATGGTTCGTATTGAGGTGGTTGGGGCATAGCTTCATGCTGATGTTACTTTACGTAGCATCAGCGGCCCTATTCGTGGTTACATCCCTCGCGTCGACTCCAGCCTATCGGTTATCTCGCCATATAACTGATGCTGGATTCTAGCTCAGGTTGGGAGTAAGTCAAGATGACGCCAGCCGCTGTATGCACGATTTTTTAGCGTCAAAAGGGAGCTTCAAGTCGGAATTTCCACAGCATCTCGAGTGCCGCATGCAAAATAGACTATGCAAATACCCGAAAAACCGAAGAGTGTGATCCATCGGCTGTTATCCAATAGCCTATTGACCCTTGGACGGTGACTTGGTGGCCTACGAGGTGGCAAACTAGTTACTCATGCCGTTTTTCAGCTCGAAGTTCGTAATGGAATTGAAGCTACGCCGGGGTCTGGATCCTCACCTTCCTAATCGCGACATAGCTTGCAGCGTATGTACACAAGTCAGTAAGTACGTCAGGTCCAATTCGGGATCATAGAGACTGGAGCGCCAGGTGGAAGCAAATTTCTTATAGGTATAAGTAGGCTACCTCTCCGACTTCAATTCCAACTTCATTCAGCACAGCCGAGTGGATTTTGGATTCCACCACCTTCAATCTATACACTATGGTCGCAAAACTTAGCCTGCTCATCGCGCTTGGCGCGTCTGCGGTTCAGGCTACGCAGACCTTCAGCAATACCGGAACACTCAGCGGCTGGGACCAGAGGTACACCGAGAACAAAGGCACGGTTCAGGAAGTGACGAACATGGTCTACAAGGGACCCACCGCCCTCAAGATGACGCAGGTCTGGGACCCGAACTGGAGCGGCCGCTTCCACTCGGAGGTCTTCAAGTACAACGCGTACAAGAAGGGCGACACGGGCTTCTACGGGTTCGCCTTCCGGCTGCAGGAGAACTGGGAGTTTAACCCGCAGTCCTACAATCTCGCTCAGTTCATCGCGGACTTCAAGGACCTCGGGTGCGGCGAAGACAGCATGCCCAGCAGCATGGTCTTCATCGACGGGAACCAGCTCGGCACCCGCGTCAAGTACGGCAACGTGTGCCCCACCTCGAGCCAGAAGACCAGGTACTTCAGGGGCTTGAAGACCGTGACGCCCGGCGTGTGGCACAAGATCGTCATCCAGGCCAACTGGCAGAGCGACTCCACCGGCTTCTACAAAATCTGGTATGACGGCGAGAAGCTCAGCGAGACCTACAACATCCCCACGACCGTCAGCGACGGGAGGCCCTTCCAATTCCGGGTGGGCTTGTATGCGAACGGCTGGCATGACGACGACGAGGGGTACACTGGAAACCAGCCCACCCGGCAGGTTTGGTTCGACCAGATTGGTATTGGCTCTGAGTTTAAAGATGCGGATCCGGACCAGTGGTGAGATAGGACGATGCGATACCTGTGGGTATCCTGTGTAAGGGTTACCTCTTAAAGGATCGAATCACAGGCGGGAATTTGGATTCGTTCTTAATGAGCCCACTTTTACCCCTTTAATGAGAAGTCAAGATCTATTGGTTCTATGCTAGATTACTTTTTAAAGTCCACATCTCGACTTTGTCTTGATAACTCCTCATTGTTCTACTTACCGAGCCAAATAATCAAGTTTATTGACTGAAAGAAGGATCATTGGATAGGAGGAAAGGAGGAAAGGGGCAAGGAATAGGGTAAACTTGTCCGGAGTAATCACTTACTTCATGGTGTATCAATCCTCAGCATTTGGGAATCCCTGTTCAGAGGCCCAGTCAGGACTAGGGTCTGAGATTTTTCTCATAAGTACGCATTATGGGTAAGCTGTTGTAAGAGGCTGACACCGAGTTTGAATGAAGGATCAAGAAACTCGAGCTCAAAGCGCGTTTATTCTAGCATTCACGTTGCTAATCCAGATTGCAGCTCGCATGAATAGATATGATTTCTATCAGATTCTTCCAGCTATCACCTAACTCTGATGCTTCTATCTACCACTCAATTTCCCTGGCTTAGAGAGTTACCTTAGACTTATGCTACACTAGGTTCAAGGCTGTATCCCCATTCCCAGCCGACCCTTAACTGGTCAATTCCAGTATGAAGGGATAGTAGGGCAAATCAGATTTCTAAACCACTTTGTCGTCATTTCTACATGTATTATTTTAACATGACCTTCCCCGTCTGAATATTTACAATCTCTCACCAAAAACAATGGTATCAGTCCCAAAATCATCCCTAAACCCGCAACGTAAAACAAGCTCCACACTCAAATGCCCTCACACAGTTTCAACACATCACGTCCCGAGGCTGATGAGTTCTTGGGGTAACTACTAACTTTTCTTTGCTAGGACCTATCTTTGCTTACTCTTTGCCAGAGAGTCTGGCCCATATACCACCCCCATGTATCCTTGCCTCCATCACGCTCCTCGCCAGCGCCAACATTCCTCGTTGGCCATACCCATCCACCCAGCCAATTCCCTATAGCTGACCACCTCCCATGCCTGTATTCTCGCTAGTGTCGATGGCTGGTGGGAATTGTGTTGGCGACTTTCGCTATGAGGGGGTATTCAGAGCGGTGTTGCCCGTAGAGTCGAAGTCCTCAGCGGACGTCATGCGCTTGGTGGGCTTGGGAACCGGCTTAGGCTTAGGCGCAGGCTTTTGAATGCCGGTGGTATCATACTGCAAAATTCAAGGTTAGCAAACCCGTCTTGTGGGGGGAGGCATCTGCCTGGAGACCGATCATCGACTTGGGGGAAGGAACGTCGGCCCCTGAGATTAACTTACGCCACCACGGCCCATGTTAACACCCGGTACGAACTGTTGAGCGGTACGCATCTTGACAGCTGAGTCGATTTCGGTTATATTCGTAAATCTAGTTGATGTGGTGATATGTACAGGTACTGATTGCGTACTTTGTATGCGCCGAACGATGACAGTCGAGTGTTCTTGTTGTATGATGACGAGGCTGTTGTGATGAGACGGGGAGACGAAAACAGAATCTATGACAGGTATGAGGACTTCTTATATATTAAACCATTGCCTCAGTCAAGACGCCGTGGAGATCCGTCTTCTTCCTCAGGAACAATGGTGCGGTATGGGGATCCTACAATACCGCAATGCGTTCAGACTGTTCAGCCAAAAGGACGGATTACCCATTGTCTAAAACACGAACTATGTACGCCTGCTGCAGGAGGCATTGAACAGTAATAAAACACAGCCTCCCAACAAGAGTGCACTGCATCATATCTGCATTATACGCAGGGACCTACATGATAGTATTGTAGAGAGACCCGAGCCATTCGTTGTGTTGTAATAGCCTATTCATAGCTCTTAGAGCTGCTCTCCCCTCCAGTCAGGATAATATCAGATGACTACACTGACAACTAGGATAAATGTAGCAAACAATTCTTCAACCTCATTCAACAGCCAATGGCATCTCCCTCCCATTCGGCCTCGTTAAGTTTCCGAATATGGAAGCTTCCATACAAGCGAGAATCTCAAACCTATCTGCAAGAATATGTCTAACAATAAGGGCGATAGCGGTAAGATATACCTGGAGACCCTCCCATGTATCTCCTCGCTTTTGATAACCGAAGAAGTGACTTGTTGTTTCAACCCTTTCGCTTACGGCTTGCATATTGTTCCACCTTTTATCCCCCAAACTGATTTAAACGACTTACGGATGCAGGCGCGATTTCCAGATCTCGACATGGCTTTGAAGTATGTCTTGCTTGGAACTCCATCCTTCGCCCATTTTCCGTCTGCACCTCTCAGCCCATATCCTGCAAATAGCACGCGGTCTTAATGACTGCAGTTGCGGAATGCCTGGGCTGGCGTGCCCTTGAATTTACGATATCCCATCCGAATATATTATCTTGTAATATGCCCCGGTGCCTACAATAAGCAGCCAGTATGCCTCCGTAGCTCCAAAAGGCGTGTTTTTAAGTTAAAAGCTAGCCCTTTTGACTGTACTTGTGCAAAGCCCCATTTAACAATTCATCTCTCAGAAGACGTGGCACTGATTCCAGCAGCTTACGCTGTACCCAGCCTCCGACAGTTTAATATAATGGCCAGCCACATGTTGTTCGTCATGCTGAAGCTCCAAGTCACTTCCTGTATTTGCATACAGTCTGGGAAAGCCAGGCAAAATAGGGTACTCGTAAGCTCCGGGATTTCCAGAACTGCGCAGTTTCCCACTCCCTGAAGTCTCAGTGATAAGGAGAGTCCCTTAGTCCACTCGGCCAAGCTCGCAATTCATGAGCCAGTCAGTGACCCTGAGATATGATATTTCGACGAAACCAGCTTTTCTCCACAGTAATCAACCGCTTCGTGCTACTTGAGATTTAACCAGAGATCAACTTTAGCTGGCAATTCCTAGACACATACAACCGCTGTATTGGGGCACCAATACTGAACACTCGAGCTGGTCCGTAGGGTTACGACTACTACTTTCGATTGCGTATAAGCGGAATCATTGAGGGGATTTGATGCTAGCGAAGATGGGAGGCAACGAGCGGTAGCTGGCTGGCGTCTAGAATTGTGGAACAGACTTGAGCCTCCTAACTAAGGGGCCTCTGCCGGTAGTGTCCACTGAAATGGCCGTGCTGACCCCTGAAGTGTTAGAAAGAATTGGCCGGCCGAGGCAGTAATCAATCATATAGACTATGTATATATCAGCATGAGCGATTCGGGGAAGGCCGCAGCGCAAGGACTCAGTCTGTGCAACTTCGGCAGATCATCAGGGGCGCATATGAATACTGACGCCGACTCGGTAAGACTCAGAAACACACCCCCTGGTGGGCTTGGCTCATCATACAGTCCTATAAGCAGACGAGAAGAGAAATTACCAGCAGTCTTATCCTAGGCATCTCTACATAAGCCCCCTAGTGGTAGTGAATTGAATCAGAGGCTTCGCACCATCTACGTGGAACACACAGCACAATATCACTCCACTGGCAGTCATGCTGTCATTTCGATTTTAGGGACCTAACATCATTCCATTGCTATTTTAAACCCCTGAAACAGACAGGCATGCTCAGCCGACTTTTGTTGCGCCCCGCGGATTGCAAAACAATCCTACTCCGCGATTACTTCAAACTTACGTCTTGACGTCTGGGGCGTCGCGGCCGACGTACTCCTTGAACTTGAGCAGGTCGGTGGCGAACTTGATCTCGTCCTTCAGGAAGTCCTGGGCGTCCTTGTCATAGGTTGACGGGTCGTTGCTGTACTGCTCGATGTAGAGGCGGATGGTGGCACCGGAGGAGCCGGTGCCCGACAGGCGCACGACGATGCGGCTGCCGCTCGAGAAGCGCGCGTACAGGCCCTGGTTGGACGACACCGAGCCGTCGAGGTCCGTGTACGAGAAGTTGCCCGCATCGGTGACGGTACGGTCGCCGATCTTGCTACCCTTAAAGTTGGGGTCAGCGACCAGGTCCTTGAGGGTCCCCACGACTTTGTTGGCGCCCTCCGAGTCGACATTCTCATAGTCGTGCCGGGTGAAGAACGTCCGGCCGTACGTCTTCCAGAAGTCCTTTTGGATCTGCTTGATGCTCGGCTTGGTGTCGGGGTGAGCCTCGCCTAAGCCAGCGATGATGTTCAGCCAGGCCAGGACAGCCCACATACCGTCCTTCTCACGGATGTGGTTGCTACCGGTACCGAAACTCTCTTCACCGCAGATGCTAAGCTTGTCAGCATCGAAGAGAGCGCAGAAGAACTTCCATCCAGTTGGCACTTCATAGCAGTCGAGACCCTGGGCCTTGGCAACCAGGTCGACGGCACCTGATGTGGGCATGCTGCGAGCCAAACCAAAGACTCCTTGCTTCCTGAAGTAGGGAATGAGCTTGGCGTGGTGGGCAATGATGGCCAAGCTGTCGCCTGGCGATACAAAGGCACCCGCGCCATAGATCATGTTCCGGTCGCCGTCGCCGTCTGACGCCGCACCGAAGGGGATAGAGGCCTTGTCAACTGCCTCGACTAGGGAGTGAGCATAAGTGAGGTTGGGATCGGGGTGGCCACCGCCAAAGTCGGGCTTGGGAATGCAGTTTTGTGTGGAGCCAGGGAGACCCAACTCCTGCTCGAAGATGACCTTTCCGTACGGACCCGTGACGCCGTTCAGACCATCAAACAAGATCTTGAAGTCGGGATTGTTCTTGAAGAACTTCTTGATCAAGTCGAAGTCGAAGATCTCCTTCATTAATTCCACATAATCGGCAGTGCTGTCCACAATCTCAACTTCGAGGTTTCCATACGTCTTGGTGCCTATGGTGGTGATATCGACATCTGGAATATCGGCGATCTTGTAAGAAGTGAGGGTTTTGGAAGCTTCGTAGATCTTGTTTGTGACACTCTCCGGGGCGGGTCCTCCGTTGGACAGGTTATACTTGATGCCAAAATCTTCGTTGGGACCTACAAGACAGACCAACTTAGCAAGCCGGTCCCAAGGCTAAATAGCGCCAACCGTATTAAGACTCACCACCAGGGTTGTGACTGGCAGTCAAGAGGATGCCCCCCGTTGCCTTCCGCTTTCGGATGACATGACTAGCAGCTGGAGTGGACAGAATGCCGTTCTGTCCGATCAGGAGCTTCTTAACACCATAAGCAGCACCGATCTTAGCGGTCATTTGAACCACTTCGGGGTTCCAGTATCGGCCATCACCACCGATAACAAGGAATGCGCCTAGCAGTCGAGCATTAGCATATAGTTGTTCCTCGAACTGGGCTGGATGGTGGTCTCTACTCACCCTCGGCGCCCTCCGGGATAGACAGGAGGATGCTAGTGACGAAGGATTCACTGTAGTGAGGTTGCTGGAAAGTCTTGACCTTCTTTCGAAGCCCGGAGCTGCAAGTCTGTCAGTAGGCATCCAACACTGCAGTTTGGTTGGGCTCTAAGAATGAGGAGAGGGGGGCTCGGGTTGGCGGGGTAGAGCTTGAGAAAGGCAAACATACGTTCCAGGCTTCTGGTCGATGAATGGCTTGAATTCAACTGTTCTGACGCTCATGATGGAAGTAATGTATTATAATTGTCAGTCAATTAGTATTAGGAGAGGGTAGTTTAGTTACGAGGATCAGGTATGAATTCCAACCCTTCTCGTGAAGCATGTAGAGTGTCGGAGTCAAATATAAAAAGGAGAGGGAGGCAGCGCAGAGCTTGTGAAAGTGTGACGACAAGGTACAGCTTGATGGCGGGGTTCCAGCCATTGAGAATGACCTCATTTATTGGAAGTGGGGTTTAGCGTTCATATGCAAATCCGCTCAGTACATATTCCACCACCTTTACTAGTGGTACAGTGGGGTTGCAAAAGTCTCGGTTTAGTCTCCACAGCCCATATTTTCCACCACCACCTTTACGCCTTTACTTATACGTTTTTCCATCAATTCTTAATAAAATTACAAGCGAATTTAAAAACTTATAAATAAATGCATTACGAATAAAATATACTATTCTAATATTTCGTATACCAACCCTAAGCCGTAATTACGGCTTCGATTCGTTTTGGCATATTATTTATTAAGTTATTCAATATATTTTCTGCGAACTTCTCTTATATAATAATTACAATAACAATAAATAAAGTTAATATTTTTTACGTATTACTAAATAACCTAAGCCTTAATTCCTTACGTTAAATACGTTTTCGATAAAATTCAAATTAGGTAAATATAAAGGTTATTCCAATACTTTAATAACGTACGTTTAAAGTTATTTTTTAACGATTCGGGCAATATAAACGGAAACGTTATTTTGCATAAAAATAAAGTCGTTATCGAAATATTTGGGAAGGTATTCGTTAAGGTAATTACGATAAACGCGGCCGGTTACTCCGTCCCGGGCGGCTTCGGGATTCCCATTAAGGGCTATTAAAAAGCTTCGTTTTCTATACCGAATACCACCTCAAAACATTTACGTTTAATCGGTTTTTTTGTATCGGGGCTATACATATTTAAATAATAAACGGGACTTTTCTGTTTTAAAGAAAACCGTTAGTAATTAACGTAATAATTAAAGTAGGAAAAGATAATATATTAAAGACCTTTCCGGCGGAAAACCTACTATGCCCGCGTACCGTAATTACGGTTCATACTTATTTCGTCGCTAAATAAAACCTTTCGCTACTATTCGGCAGGTTTATCGCGATATTTTAAAACTTAAGCAAGTCGTTATTTCGCATATTCTGGAATAAAAAACGGTCGTTAAAATGCGCGTTAATGCATTATTCCCTTTTTGCGAAATTATTACGTTAAAGTCCATTTAATAATATGTAAACAACATAATTCGATAAGTTTTCCGATTAACATAAAAGGGTTAAATTTAATAAATCGCCATAAATACCTTTTATAAATCGCCCGAAACTTATATAAGCAGCCCGAACGTAACAAAGATTAGGCTAAATTTTAATACGTATAACGATTACATACGCCCCAAACGGTAATAAGGAACACTCCGTATTTTCTCGCGATTTCGGCGAAGCCTTCGCCCAAATTTTTTTCGGACTTCCATCTTGTTCTCGTATAAGGCGACCATTCTTTGCACAAAACAATTGGACCTAAATTAGGTTGTCTACTCATAATTGAAATATCAAGGGTATTGGTATTAAAGTAAAAGAAATACGCGTTTTTGTAGAGCGTACAGAAATCTACCAAGACTTTTGCAACCCCACTGTACTTACAGTTAATACTCGGGGAATTCATGGTGCAAAGAGCCTACAGCAAGCCATGATCAGGATAATTGACACACTTTCGTAGGACCCACAAACCACAAACCGTGTTAATTATTTTGATCACGACCCTGTATAGGCAGTTTAGCAGGCTTATACACAGTGCCAAAGGAGAAGCTAGCTAGCCGATGTGGCTGTTGGGGGAAAACATCCTCGACCGTTCATCACACCACGCACCTGCTAAGCAATTATTTTCCCTCCTTTGCATCGGGAATACTCGGCTAACCAATGTGCTATACCAGTATCGTCCTATGCCTGCATATTAACTCTTGTCAGGTGGATCTAAGCACATGTGCGTTTCCAACTTCTTCTTAAATAAGACGTCAGTAATGCTGTCCTCGCCGCGTCTAGAACACAATATATTGCCCAGAGCTGGCATCTATTGCAGCCACCTGAAGCTGAGAATGCCCAGGGCTGTCTGACATAACCAGCCGCAGAGCTATCATCAGCCCGGAGTCGTATCCTCAGGCAGCCCGCATTGGACTAGTAATATTCGCGGTGTTGGAGAATATGATATCCTTGTAATACCGAGCTTCGGCAATGCTCTCCAGAATGTCGTCTTTGGCTTGGTGCAACCCCTGCTTCCTCGGCGCGTTCTCCATCACGTCTCGGGGGCACCATCGCCGCGCAGCCTCCTTGAGGCTACTGACATCGAGGATGCGATGATGCAAGTAGTCGATGACCTTCTTGTAAGGCTCCTTCCTGAGAAACGCCCGGTCCGCGTGCACGCTGTTGCCGGCCAGGAGTGCCCCCGGCTCCGGCACGTGCTCCTTGATGTATGCGAGGAGGTCATGGGCCGCCTGCTCGGGTGTCACCTTTGAGGCCAACACCGCGTCCGTCAGCCCGCTCTTCGCGTGCGTGCGAGTGCACCACTCGTCCATCATGTCCATCCGCTCTTTCGATTGGTAGACCACGGTTCCCCAGCCATTCTCGTCGATGACCTCGAGAGTACCCGTGGTGATGACACAAAAGATTTCGATGATCTCGTCGGTATCCGGGTCGAGACCCGTCATCTGAGAATATCTTGTCAGCCGATCCATGTGTAGCAGGCGAGCCCTACTCTTACTTCGCAGTCAATCCACACCAAAGCTCCGTTGCTTGCCATTTTAAGGTCTTCTCGTGTGTAGTTGAATTGTGTTGATCTGGGGAGAAACCTTGAAATCAGATGCTGGCACTGAAGCATTTCAGTCAAGTGTGGGGGGAATACACCAACGAATTAGCCATCATCGTCGTCAATGGCTTAGGTACACCCTTCATTTTCCCACCAACATCAGCTCCCAATGCACCGTTTTTGCGAGGTGGTTTCGCGTATATTAGACCAAGTGGGTGCCTGCGAACATTAATACCCCATACGCGTAACTGAACAAGGGATATCTGCAACCTTAGCAAGGGATTTCGGTTCCAACGAGTGCACCACGAGTTCCTGTGTGATCGGAACAGCTTCGTTAGTATGCCCATTCGTCATGCGGCAAGAGCAAGCGACGCTGCTCTGAATTCCCCCGATTTGAATAAATCTCAGTGCAGGTTCATATCCTATGCCTGGGCATTCACATAAGCTCAAGCTGAAATGAGTTGAGCATTTCCCCTCTTGTCCTACGGCCCCACATGTGTATGTCGAAGCAAGTTGGACTTGATATGCCTGAAAAATATCAATATACATTACAGCCCACTGCCAGCAGGATCATCCAACATCCGCGCCCTGAAGCTACGATCCGGTGCTTGGGAATCTTGTAAAGTGCAGCTTGGTCCATACTCCTGGTTAACAAACCAGCCAACGAGGCGCTCTCTTACCCATTGGGCGACCCGAGAAATCCGCGCCAAATCTGGCTCGGTGGTTACCCCTGGCCCGTAAACTCCATCTTCGAGGCGGCGCTGCGGCAGCTGAGGTTCGAGGATGAGGTGCGGACGCTCTGGGCCAACGCCCTCTGTATCAATCAGAACGATACTGCGGAACGAACAGCACAGGCCCAGAAGATGAGGCGCACTTGATGTTGGCCTGGCTAGGAGACGCAGCTGACGATAGCAACGAGGCGATGTCCACCATCAGTCGCATAGTGACGAAGTTTGTCAATCGGCCGCATGGTACATCTCGCTACGGGAACTACTAGAGGTCGGCGTGAATCCAGAAGAGTCCAACTGGACTGCTATCTAGAAGTTGTACGAACGGCCTTACTGGAGCCGCGTGTGCATCATACAGGAGCTCATGAGATACTCTCCGGGCGCTGGCATTATTCGGGTGCGGAAAGAAGTGGATTTGGAAGTCGTTCATGGAGAAGGGAATGCCACTGGCGCCGCAAATGGCCGCCACCGGGCAGGTATTCCACGGCAAGCCGGACGTGTTCCCTGGACGCCCTGTGGACACCGCAGGCCCTTCCCTGGTTGCTTATGTTCACTAGGGGCTTCAGCACGATCGACTGCCGGGATCGGCTCTACACGCTGGTAGGCATATCCACCGCCAACCGGGAGATCGTCCCAGACTATTCGAAAACAGGGAAAGCGGTGTTCATCGACCACACCTAGTTGGACATTACGAAGGACCAAACCTTAAGGTACGCCCCTCGGCAGCCGCATCATGCCGTCAACGGCCCGAGCCTCTCATGGATCCCCGAACTCCGCAGGGTGGTGGGCAGGGGACTCGCCTGGGCCTACGATCCGGATAATAGGAACAAGTTTCGGACATCTGGAGATTCTAAGGGCGCTTGTGTCCTTCGATGATAAGGGGACTCCGCCCCACAGCTAAGGCGATCCGCCTAGGCGCCCTGTCGGAAGTTCACGGGCCTTCCTATCCAAAACACACCTACGATGCAAGCAAACGAGAATGAGGACACAAACCAGACAAGCTCTACCGTAATGCTACCGCAGCTTCCACCGTTCGGCATCACACCACGCGCAGATCACCTCCGGCAGCTCTGGGTCGTCTTGCCGGACCACCTAGGAGACGTCCTTTGACGCACGCTCGTCATGAACCAGGATTTTCCCATGTGGTTCCCGGACCCGACAACCCCAGCCCCGCCACACTTCGGGGGCCCAGTTCACGGCCGCCTTCGGGATCGGGTTCTTCCCCGACGCCTTCGAAGCCGACGACCCGGACTAACGCCTCCCCGCGCAGCGGTACTGTGGCTCCTTAGTGGCCAGCCTGGACCAGGAGGTCAGGGACCGCTGCTTCTTCGCGGCCGACACCAGCAGGGTGAGCCTCGGGCCGTTCCACGCGGCGCTCGGCGACGTCGTCGTAGTGCTGTTCGGGGCGCCACTGTGCTCCGTCTTGCGGTCCCGCGGAGGGGAAGAGGGGGTGGGCGAGGGGTATGTCCTCGTCGGCGATGCGTATGTACACGGGGCTATGCATGGCGATTGGGTTGAGAGGTATCTTTTGCCCGGTGTCATCCGCTGGAGGTCTTCGTTCTCTGTTATGTAGGGGTGTGTAGAAGTGATTCTTGTGCTTGTGATATCTTGTCAGGTTTCGCTTTTACATTGATACTCGCACATCACAGACAATACTAGCTCGACTTCTCAAACAAGCTGGTCTACATAATCGCTTCATTTGCACCATGAATAGGCAAGTTCTAAGCAGATAACGCCATTCTATAGCCTCCAGCCAAGTCTCGTCTATCAGATCCCCGCCGACTCCTAAAGAGCACACTGTACAATATGCCTCTTTACCCGCAGTACAACTACAAGTAAAAGACCTCCTATTCCTCAACCCAGACGGTAGTCCGCTCCACGGGCTCCCTCCCGATCCTACCCCGGTTAACGGCAGCCGCCTCGTCCTCGTACCCGATAGAGATGCCGCACAGGATCTGCAGGTCCCCGGGGATGCCGAGCTCACGCCTGACAACGTCCGGGTAGCCCGCGATGGTGATCTGCACGCAGCTGCCGACGCCGGCCTCGGTGAGCGCCAGCAGCAGCGTCTGCAGGTACATGCCGACGCTGAGGGCGGCCCGGCCCCGTAGGTCGGCGCTCATGCACACGACCACGCCCACCGGCGCGTTGAAGAACCGGTAGTTCCGCAGCACCGCCGCGCGGCGCCCCGCCGCGTCGGACCGCGCCAGCCCCAGCAGCTCGCCGTACAGCAGCGCGCCAAGCTCCGACCGGTACACCTGCAGCGTCGGCGGCAGCTCAGTGGCGGTGGAGGGCGGCGGCGCGTCCGGCGCCGCGGCGTGGTCGTATAATGCGGTGCGTAGGCGCGTGAGCGCTGCCCCGCGCACGATAAAGAGCCGCCAGGCTTGCGTGTTGGAGTCGGAGGGCGCGTGCGTGGCGAGCTGCAGGGCTTGTTCTAGCACCGCGCGCGGGACCTCCTTGTCGGGCAGGAATTGGCGTGACGAATGGCGCGTCTTGATGACTTCTTCGAGTTGCATCTTCTGTAGAGAGTCGCTCTCTGGTAAACTGCTCTACGGAAGAATCGCTTGTTCTGAGCCGCACACGGTGACTGATTGGAGATGGGTCTTAAGATTTGCGAAGTGGCAGGCAAGGCTCGAGTCAATTCGCGAGTTGCTTAATATACAAAGACTAAATTGTCTGCTTCGCTTGAACTATCGATGCCGCCGTCGTAACAGAGAAGTCAGCTCCCTTTATCTACACGTCAGGTAGGCTATGAAGAAGCCCTGCCAGCCGGGTGACTCGGCGGTCGCCATGCCGTCGCTTCAACTGAGACGGGCGCAATTAGAGGAAGAAAAGAATTCGCGGCCCGTCATCTTACCCGATGCCCTATAATCGATTCGCTACGCCTCGCCGGGCGCGGCTATTACTAGTTACCGCGCCGATGAGGTTGGGCTCACCATTAGACCCGTTCATGGCAACATTGCATGATAAATGTGCCGAACGAAACTAATGGGGCTGTCGCTAAAATAGCGAATGACGCGAGACAAGTTGGACCCAGCGACCTAGACTAGCAGGCAGGTATCTTCACGCGCTCGAGATAGGAGCTCTGAATTACTTACCCGGGTAAGCCTGTACTGCTCCGCGGGGTTGGTCTCTTACGTTGATTACTCAGACATGCTGTTGATAGCCGAATACCCAGACTGCCAGATACCCGGGCCCGGGGCACCCGGAGAATAACCCCACCTCGTAGGGCGGTCTGTGATACTTAGTCTAGGTGATACGGTACATTGAGCAGCTAAGACGTATTGGTGACAGACCATCATCGAGGCGCTTTCCGTCCATCGCCATCCATTGGGGAGATACTTCCTCTTCATACCAAGATAGCAACGACCTACTTCGTGCTTTTATTCACATTAGAGCATTGCCAAGCGTGCGTAGGAACCTGTCATGCGACAAACATAGAAACCACGTCGAACCTTTATGTGCTGGAGCTTGTATTAAGACCTCATCGCATACAGACGACATCCTTCAAGCGGCTCGACTCACCAGCCAAAGCGTACTGCTATTGATCCTCCTCTATGTAGTTCACTTCCTAGCCATCACATATGGAAGGTATATCTGTTCAAGGTGTTTGAAATTCAAAAGAAGAATTACAAGTAACTATGGCATCCTGCGTAGGTGCAGTACTGTTTCCCGGTCCCAATCCTCCATTCTCCTTTGTCCCATATGCCCACTAAAAGAATGCACCCAACCCCTTGATGCAATGCCCAGTGTCATTCCTCATTACAATAAACTGACAGCCCATTACGGCGGACCTGGAACCAGCCAGATACGCATGCTATCCATCATCCACTTCTTCTTCAAGCGATGCCATCGATCGCCTAGCAGCCGCCATACCGCACGCCCCTCTTGCCCAGCTCCTTCCTGCCGACCGGGTCCTCGGGGAGCACCCAGCCCCTAGCGCGCTTCGCCTCCCTCTTCTCCGCCAGCTGCGGCTGCGGCATCCACTCGTCCCTCGGCATGGCTTTGCGACGGGTACCCTCCGCGGGTGCGCCGATCTCCGCCTTCCAGTAGGCCTGCCCGGGCGCCGACTCGTCGCCCGCCATCTGGCAGAGGCCCCAGAGGGCGAGGCAGGCCGTGAACGGCGTCTCTTCCTCGTCGTCGCCCTGGGCGGCGGCGGCGAGCTGAACGCTGGTCACTTCGAGATACCCGAAGTGCGGGGTGCCCTCGCCGCCGTTGCGCACGAGGACGAGCTCAATCTCCGTCAGGATGAACCCGTACCGCGTGCCGTGCTCGCGCATCACGTGGTGTAGGTGGGCCAGGCCGCGCAGGTACTCGACGCGCTTGATGTTGCCCTCGACCCGCATGCCCGTGTTGAAGCGGTCGAAGCTCTTGACGAGGCCAACGATGCGGGCGGTGGGCTTACCGCCAAAGATCGCCGCGGCGGTCGACGACTCGCCCATGACGTTCGCCACGAAAATGTTGTCGTTGACGGATATGGAGCCGCCTGGCTTGATCGAAGGAACTGAGAACTGGAGAGGGCGCTGAGACGATACGGCAAGTGCTGCGTTCAGCTTGGGCAGATAGTACGAAGCGTAGATATTGTGAAGCGCCGCCTCGGTTTCCGGATGCCGAGCACTACTGGTAATTGGCTGTTGGAGAAGTGGCTGCGGAACAGGGCAGTTCAACAAGGCGGATGCCCCTGGAAGAGACAGGATGGTATCCAGGTTGAAAGTAGACCATGACCTGACTTGACGTACGTCCCACCAGAAATGTTTGGTACTCGGGTCACGTAGAGGAAACGAGATGGTCCGGACCAGGGATGGCGCCGGGTTGGATGTGGTGAGATAGCTCATGAGTGTTGTGGACGGAGTCGGGTCTGGGGTGGAGGCCAAGCTCAAGGGAGAGGGAGCACGGGGTGCAAAGTTGTTGTACATGAACTGCTCATTCTGTGGCTGGGTGACAGCCGGAACGTACATGGGCATCTGGCGGTACGTAGGGAAGCCATATTTCTCCAGTGTCGAACCGTCGAGGCTGACGGTCGAAGCGCGGCGTGAGTGGCAGCTGTCCTGGGGGAACGTCATGGGAGAGCAAAGCAACGACTGAGAGAGGCTGCTTTGGTCCTCACCAGCGGTGGTGAAGAAAGAGCTGGAGAAGCTGTTCAAGGTCTCCGGACTGGTGAAGCTCCGGGTGTGTGTAGGGCGGATAGAGCCCTGACGCCGGGGCTTCGCCGCCGGGGTAGGCGAGGTCTTGATTCGCTTTGGAGGCGAGTCGATGGCCTGGTCCTGGGAGCGGATCTTTGGCAGCAGAATAGGGCCATGCTGCCTAACAGGCGGGGGTGACCGCGACGGTGTGGTGACGCGTGTGCTAACCGAGTCGGAGGGCGACGACTCGATAGAGGAGCAGAAGGAACCATACGAGCTTGAGCGAGCGTGCCCCGGGTTATAGGGCATTTGAAAGAGAGACGGGTCAAAAGTGAAGCTCGGCGGAGTGGCGGGCTCGCATGAAGGAAAGATGAAATCAAAAGGCATGTCTGCTGCCAGACTACATAGGCGCCCTTGTTAGTCAAGACATTTTCCAAGTCAGGGAAGAGAGCGTCCACTTACGTAGCCATCTTGATGCTTGCTTGGCGGTGTTCTTGTCTATGAAATAAAAATGGATTATGGATTATAGCAACAAGTTGAGTGGGAGAACCAGCTCCTTGCGGGTATAGTTGATGTTGAAGAATATGTACGATAAGGATAGAAACCGCTGCTGTGAAGCAGAGAGGGAGTCAGGTCGCTTGTTGAGCGGCCCGCCGCTGAGGGTATCTAGAGAGTATAAGACGAGAGAAGAAGTAAAGAAAAGGGAGTATTGGATTGGGTTTGAGACTGATGGACACGAGCAGAAAGAGAGACATCAAAGGGGAGGATGCCGGTCCTCTTATCCTCGAAATGGATGGCCCACGATGTCCGGCTGGGTAGACGCGATCAGCGGCGTATAGCCCACTCGGGCCATGGGTTTGGCTGATGATGTATTGCGAATGCAGTGTCTGCCAACCTGAAACATGGAAAGAAAGACGGGAATGCGGCTACTAGAGAGCTAACTCCCATTCTTGCAGGAGTAAGTCGGGAAAGATCCAGTATTCTGCAGGCGTGTCTTGGTCTGGCCGATGGTGGTTCCATCTGGCGTGAGGGACCTATGGTAGGAAGGCCTTGGATTGGGCCGAGTTGGGTACGTCAAGGACGACATCGAGTTCGGATGTAGGTACGTACCCAAAATAGCCCTATCGAATTATACATCCAGTCCCTCTATACATGTAGACTTGAAAAGTCGATGTCGGTGTCAAAGTAAGGGGCCCTTGACGGTTGAAGACTTGGCGCGCGGGCGGCTATAGCAAGCGGGGGCGGCTATAGCAAGCGGGGTCGGCATAATAGTCAGCGTCTATCGTACGAATATACACTGTAACTTCATACTTTTCTATGGCGACAACGTACCGTGTTTGATCTTCGAGTCTACACATGTTCCACTCCATATTTCCCGAGATAACCCATCCTATCATAGCCGCGCCTCTAGGGCCACTTAGAATTCCAGGCCGATTCTCAACACTCACTGGACGCACTCATACCTAGCTTGCCCCATCTTTCATTTTGCGAACCCGTACAACGTCCAAATGCAGCAATACAGACTGTACTAGTCTTCTACTCGATTTCCTTCCCAGGGTCGAACGTAGTCCCAATCTTTACCGTGATACGCCGTCCAGTGGATTGCTGCAGGCGGTCGTGACTCATTAAGAAAACAGACACATGGTCTTGCATGTGCATTAGCTCAACTCGTCTTTTCTCCATCCGGAATGTGGGCCTTCCAGACGTTGCGTCCCATCCACAACCCCCGGACGACGATCCCGATGGCGAGAAGGTGCATATGCGGTGTGCGGGGGGATTCACGACTCTGCCCATTCGACGCGACGTGACGATAGTATCGCGACTGGACGCGATCGTATATACTGATCCATAGAGAGCAAAGAAGTCGCGATGCTTTCGCGACGCCTGCAACTGGGCTCTGGTTGCCCAATTCAGTCTAACCTGCGCGATTTCTCAGTCGTCTAGAATTGCTAGTGTCCTATTGCTACCTGTTGCCGCGCATGCAAATAAGCAAAATTAGAGATTTCTCATTCTCATCCAATTCTCAATCGGCGTCAGTCTCAAGCCAGTCGCAGGTTCGGTCAGGTGTCCTCCTGACCTCTATCCCGTTCTGCGCTTCATCCCAGCGGTTGCGCTTGGGAGACGGCAATTGACTGCGTTCTCCCGCTTTAGAGTGCCCCCCTTGCTATTTTTTGCATGATCTACGGATTCCTTGTCGGCCCCAAAAGTTCTTTAGCGAGCGGCTACGGAAAATGGGCCAAGCCGAGCATCGCCGAGAGAGATTACAGAAAAAGCATTCCTTTCCTGAAATGGAACATAGGCGCTGAATAACCGCGATTTTCCCGCACGGCGCTTACTGACGAAATTGCATCCTGGGCGATTACGAGGATTACCGCGGCATAGCGCATTGACGAAGTTTACGCCGGCTGCACCGGATGGAGACCTTAGGTAGATAGCATAAACGGCGTCAAGAATACGTCCGACGTCCGTGAGACAAGCGCTTGTCGTTACCGCTGCAGATCTCACCGGCTGTCTCGGCTGTTGACACTCACCGAGCAAGTTGCCTCAAGAGATCATGGTGGACTTAGGAGGTCGCACCTGGGCAAGCGCCGCTCACAGCCGCAGAAGAATGTAATGCTGTAATGCTCGTATGAACCGGTGCGGCATGGTACCACAAGCCTCCAAGTCGTAGGAGTTGCGGTGCGGTGCAATGTGCAGTGCCGCTCGGGGACCGCCGTCCCGCTGCAGAGAGTAATCCATCGTGGGGACAATGACAACGGCTGTAAAAACTGCCGCGGACCCCAAGGAAAAGCACCGATGCCGCTCGGTGTATTCCCACTCAAGCCACTTCTACCCGTGACTAACTCTAAATAAGGCCCAACACCCCAGGCTTACCTTCTATGCATTAAGCGCGCTCTCTTGCACAGCCGCCCCCGTGGGCGCGTAGCTCTTCCTGGGCCCTGCTCTTTCTCAACGCGGGCGCCAAGGAAGCTTCGTGTTAGCGCGGCAGGCCGCCGCGGATGCTGATTTGCTAACGAGCACGCGCTGGCGGGCTCGAAGAATCCCCACGCGGGCGCGATGTCAACCCGACTCCCAAACCCCATCTAGGTCGAGCCACCCGACCAATCGGCAGCCCGCAAACCAAACCCGCAGCCTCCCCCACCGACTGGGACCGCGTCGACTTCGGATCGATTGGCTGGCGGACGGCATCTCGCCGCCACTCCTGCGCCCTCCGTACCACTTTTCCACGGACGGCCTCTCATTGGGCGCCTGTCTCTTCTTGTTTCGTTTCATGTTTCCCTTTCCTCTCTGTTGGGAAGAAGCGGGGCAAACAAGAAGATCAAGCGAACAGATCGGTCGTGTTTCAGGTCGCCTCGTTGCCCTCTTCTTCTGGGCCTTCTATAGCCCTACAGCTTAGAGCTTCGAAGCTCAAACCGGGAAGCGTGCATATTGCTGCAGCTGCTAGGAAGGGTGACTCATTCTGGTAGAGTCGAAGAGTCATCCTTGCATATAAGGTCGCCATCTTGGAAGATAGATCTGCAGTGGCGCATCTAATCAGACTAAGCTACTGTTGTTACCTACTCCAACTGGCGGAGATGGAGATATCTGCCGAGGTGAAGAGTCGGTCGTGGCTGGTGCGGCATCAGATATCCAGCGAACAACCAACCGGATAATGAGGGTGGTGGTGGAAGCCCAACAGAATGTGGACCAAGGGAGTAGGTGAGCGACACGTGTAGACACATGGAATAGACCGTCTGTTGCCACTGCAAAGAGCTACGTAGACCTAGACCTCGAGACGGGCCAGTCATCAGGCATACGAACGTATTCGTATCGAATATCAGTCTGATCCATGATACCTAGTAGACAGGAGTCCCGGTGCCAGATGATGAGGCCCCGACTTCGTATCTTGTTCAAGCGACCGTCCTCGGTCAATGTAGCAGACAAAAAGACCAACAACAACTCCTGAGGCCAGTCCCTCACTTACCCACCTGGGTAGCACTCCAGCTTCCGACTCCGCGCTTGTTTCAGTGTCGCCTTTACCGCCTTGCGCCGCAGACTGCATCACACATTCCACCACCCTCAGACAGAGCCCAACCACTCGACCAGGCGTGGGTTTGCTGTAGAGTTTCACACACATCATCGCTGCCCGGCGCCCTAGCGTTCCCCCAGCCCCCGGCTCGCTACTTACGTAGCCTAACCCAAGCTCGTAACTACGTGACGTACGCGGCGCAGGTTGGGCAGCCGGACAGCCGGGCCCGGGCCCGGGGTCTGGTCGAAACCAAACCGGCCCGGCACTGCCACCATCGGGCAGCTGAGCTACAGTAGCTAGCTACCTTACCCTTATCCTAGCTGGGAGGCCTGAATGAGCCCTGAGGCCGAGGGCCGAGGGGCCGGCCGCCTGGCCTTGTCGGATTCCAAAACGTGAAGCTCGTAATGCGTACATACTTAAGTTACATATGTGAGTAGCGCTTGACATGGGAGTGAGGGAGAGAGGGGAAACGGGATATAATGCCGATGGATCGGCTGCCTCCCTCCTGTCCCAGACCTTCTGCCCATCTAGCCAGCGCTGCGTATTGCCCTGCCCAAGTTACCTACTTATCTCAGCATCTAGGAAGGGGGATGGTGGGGAGAGAGGCACGCAGGTCGGTGGGTGTGTGACTAAGGGACGATGGCCGAGGTCCATTCAGCATGGGTTCGGATCAGTGTAGGTAGGCTGGGGTAGGTTGGACCACACTGAGTGTTATTAGGCACGATACCATAACATACGAATACGATGCGATGCCATCCGATGCAACGCGACACGATACGAACCGCGATACCTCGCCCCTCGTGTCTCATACCCTACCGGCCTCCATGATTTACTAAACTGTACCTGGACTGACTGACACCACCAGACCTTTGTGGGCGTCCGGTGGTTCGGGGTCCGGAAACTAAGAAAGGAAACGGCGACAGGGAGCCGCGACAGACACGCTACAAACAGCAAGCCAGCAAGCCGACACATAGATCGTTTGGGCCTTCTATTCAAGTAAGCAGCCCAAGCAGACCGGCCCCCTTTCTCTCTCCCTCTCCGGGTGTACCGGGCCGCCCTACGATGGTCTACTTCATTCAACGTGCCTCCCCCTATCGCCGTCGCACCTCCAGCTCCTAATTAAACATTCCATCCGTGCACGCGATTACATCACTCACGCGCGGCCGCGGTGCTAGACTCGCCACCCGCAGGTCCACCTGGAGAAACGGAAGCCGGGGAGCTACTCCCACCCTCGGCGAACCTCAGCATTACTTTCCCATTCCCACCACGCTCATTACTAACACTATTACCACCCCCATCATCCCTCACCTTCCGTATAGCCCTCTTCAGGCCTGCGAGGCGCTCGCGCTCGAGGATCAGCATGGTGCGTGCGTAATCCCTGATGGCGGCGCGGCCGAACCTTCCGTGCAGGTCCTGCCAGCCGGCGAGCTCACTGGCGACCGTCTGCTGGGTGTAGCGGAGCTCGCGGGCGAGAGCATCGGCGTCGGCGGCGGCGCGGCGCGCGCGCCCTTCGCGTTCCTCGTCCATGCGCCGCCGCGTCTCGTCGAGCAAGCCCAGCGGCCAGCGCGTCGACTGGCCCACCGACCGGTAGGCGCGTTCGGCCGCGCGTCGGGCTGCCGTGATCTGCGCCGCAAGCTGCGGCGGGCGCGAGAGCGCCACCAGGATCGCCTGCATCGTCGACTGCAGGGCCAGCAACGAGGCGTGCAGCGCCGGTGCCGGGCTCGACTGCGGCGGGCTAAGCGACGCGGCGTAGATCGCGCACGCGGTGGCGTGCGTGCCGGGTAGGAAGGCCAGCTTGGAGACTCCGTGCGAGAGGAGGTTCGCTGCGTCGTAAAGGTCTGTATAGAGAAGGTGCGTATGAGCGGCAACATAGTCAGGGTAATATGAGCTGGCAAGTGACTGGCTGATGCTTACCTGCTGCGGCGACGCCCACGTTATTGATGCGTCGCGCTACGTTCTTGGTGGCATAGTTGACTCCGCGGACCATCTCGCGCGCATGATCAACAAATTGCTCTACCTCACGTAGATCCTCCAGGGGTTCGTATTCGTCTCTGACTTTCTCTGTTCTTACCTCGGCCTTCAAGCGACTGCGCAGCTCCAGCATGTCCGCTTGTAACTCGGGAACCAAGAAGAACTCCCATATCATCTCGTGATTTGCAAATGTAGGGTGTGCAAGCAAGATATTGAGAAAGGAGTGGGTGCGTATCTGGATATCCTTAAGCAATGCTCGTGAGGGCTTGGAAGGTATCTGAAATGGTGAGCGTTGGTTTGAAATGTTCGGTATCCAGGAGGCCGGATTCTCTATGGCGAGAAGGCTCGCTAAGCGTTCGAAGTCGGCCACAGAACGGCGAGATGTGGTCACTGTGTAACTCGTGGAGTCTGCTGGAGCACCCGACTTAAGGACCAGCCGTATCGTAGCATCTTCAACAAAGAAAGACCTGACGACGCCGGTAACCCGGGCGTCTGCACCCGGCGGCATGGTAAACAGTGTTAGGTCGTCGATCTTGTTCCGGACATCGTCGTCCTTGGCGAGTTCGACAGCCGTTAATCCTCGTAACTCCTTTGCCGCAATGTCGACCCGCTGGTCCGAGTAGAGCGCTCTCACCATGTCATAGCGGCCGTACTTGCTGGCGACCATGAGCGGCGTGAATTTCCTGTCATTCGTGGCGTTAACATCGACGTCGCAATAGTGAAGAATCTGAAGCGCCAGCTGGTGGTCATTAATGATGTGAAGGAGCGTGTTCCCCTTCGAATCCATATGATCGTCTAGATGAAGCGGCTCGCCATCGCCTTGCGCTTCCGTTGCGACCTTGAGGCCGGTCTCGACCATGCCATGGTAATTTGCGTGGTCGTACGAGCGACACAATGCAAACAAGGGCGTCTGGCCGTTTTTATCTTTTTGGCGCCAGGGTAGCAGCTTGCCGATGCGCGCGATTAGGGCCGGCGAGTGGAACAGGTAATGTGCGATGCTTCGGCCGCGGCTGTCTTGTAGCGCGAAGTAGGTCCTAACTTGCGGTCCCGTCGCTGACGACATAACAAAGTCTAAAATTATGTCGATCAACTCCGTATGCCCCAGCTGGACGGCTGCGCTCAGCAGGCTGGTGCCTTCATGGTTGCAATCTTGCAAGATGGCGTCCAGGGGAAAGTAATCCGTAAGTGACAGTAAATACCTCAGCACTTCCGGTCTCTCATTCTGGATTGCCATCATTGGAACCGACTCCCCAAGGGAATCCTGGGTCTGGCATAAGCGTTCAATCGAGGTGTCGCCCTCAATGCCGCTGCCCATGGTGGCGACACTTGCAGCATTGGAATGATACGAATATTCAGAGCCACTTGACATGCTCCTAATATCCATCGACACTTTCTTAGGGCGTTTTATTGGTGGCAGTCCTGCTTCGTCTTCAGGGGGGGTCTGGAAAGGAAACACGTGACTCAAACCCGATCCTTGAGAATAAGCCTCGGATGGTGTGAATACAGTCGACGATCTTCCGGAGAAGCCGTTCATCATGCTCCAGCTGACAGACGGCGCCTGGCTCGAGACCGGTGATGGAGCCGGCTCATCCTCATCATCTTCAATTGGATTCGCATCGGGATCCATAATCCTCTTGAGTTCAGCCATATCGCCCTTCCTCGTTGCGTCCCACAAGGCTTTATTGCGTCGACTTGCCCTCCTGAGAGTGCTGGAGTCTTTGAGCAAGTAAGCAAGCACGGCTTCGAAGGTGCTTAAGGCATAACCCATCTCTCCGCTCTCCACATCATCGATAAATATGAAATGCCTCATATAGAGGAGTCGTGCCTGTAGATTCCTGATACCCGCTCGAATGACGACATGAAGGAATAGCGATACGAGTGTGTCCGCATTGATGGTGAGAATTGGTTTCTCTGAGGTTGCCCCATCTTGGACATCGGGTCTCGGCTGCCGGGTAAGCTGGGTGGCGGCCTTCATTGCCGATAATAACGAGTCCATCATATCTTGAGCGCACATGGCAGTGGCCATCTTGCGAAATTCTGCGACAGCAGCTTCGAGTCTCGTGGTTAGTTCATGTTTTGCCCCCAGGCCTCCTTCTATGGAGATACCGAGTTGCGATATGTCGATGAACTCCATCTGCCGTATTTTAGCCTCCAGCTCTAGGTCATCCTGTCGGCGCATCGCTGCCAGTCGCGGCCATAGGAGGCCGTGGACGTTCTCAGCCACGTATCTCTCAATGAGTCGCTCTACTATGGGGCCGGTAAGGTCTGTGGTCGCGCCAAGCATTGAAAGCTGCTGTTTGTCGACGGACTGAAAAAGGTCAATGGCACTTGTGACAGCAGTTTCTAACGAAGCCCTCATCACAAATTCGTCATCCTCCGCAAAGAAGTTTTCTGTGCCACCGCTGCCACCTTCTCCGTTCACATTAAGCCGGCGCCCAGATATGCTATCTGAGCGAACTTTCCTCATGGCCGTAGCTATGGGCCCATCCGGCAAGGGATCAGGGATATCTGAAGCCGATGGCGGGGGTGGAAGGGGCTTTTGAAAGACCATCGTGAATTCCCTGAACAGCTTCTCCAGCCCGGGATGCATCTGCCTTGCAATGATAGGGAAATGATTCAAGAGGTCGTGGAAACTCTTGATCTCTTTCTTTCTTGGTAGGCTCGGTTCTCCGTTCTCAACAGCGGATATCTGGTTCGCTTCCTCCCACTTCTTCTTAGCCATGCCCTCAGTGAAGATGGCAGGCTCGACTGTTATTTCCTCCCAAATCCCGACCAACGGACGGGATATGTAATAGATCAGCCATTGTCGAGGCTCGACTGTGTCTGCGTACCAGACGGAATCGCTCAGTAGCTGGGCCTGGGCAAGCGTCTTGAAGCCTGCGTAAGCTAGTTAGAGGCCGACGAGCAGAGCCGCTTATGATAGAAACAGGGGAAACCTTACCCTTGTTCGTATAGACGGTCGCATCTTTAATGACAACACTTTGTCCGTTGAGAGTAGAGTATTGTCTCGCCTTGCCCCTCACCTCGCGCAGGTTCCCGACAGCATCCTTCCCTCCCGCAGCAGTAGCCGGACTGGGAATTCGCAGTACATGGCTTCCCAAGAACTCTTCAGACGCGATGAGCTCAGCTGACGACTGACCGCTTTCGGTTTCGCGGGAGGTAAGGAGAAACTCGGTGGTCGGGACGAGGAGAATATGGTGGTGGACGGGGCTACACTGAGAGGCGATAGGGTTGCCCGGCTTGAAGAAGGCCGCTAGGAATGGGTTCAATGGTTGCATTCAAGCAGCTGAGGGTTGTGACTGCTTTACCATGTCCCCAGGCTTTGCGCCAGGGGTTGATCGACTTCGGCTGTCGATCGGGCGAACTTGTCGCAATGCGTGTTTACTGTTGGAAGGGGAGGGAGGGAGGTGGGACGGAAACTCTCTTGTATGCTCTTCAGCCTGTTGGTAGGTATGCAGCGCATCAGTATGCACTTATTGCTGATTCGCGAACCCGAAATGGCGCTCGATAGCTTTATTGCGACGGTTATTATCAGTTCGCTAAATTCGTATACACAGATGATTGCATGCGGCCAGGTTGGGGTGAAGTCGTGTTGTAAAGTCAGGGGTGGCACAGGCTAAACTTTGGTATGTTGTAATAAGTACCTAGCGGCGTTAAACCTATGGGCCTGCAGGTGGCGGTGGATCAAAAACTGACGCCAGGGCCAAGGGTAAGCGATTGGTGGGTCGCGTTAGGAACTGGGCTCCGGCAGGTGAAGGCAGCCATGTCGGTACCGGCGTTACAGTTTCGCCGATCTTCACATGTCAAACAGCTCCAGATCAGTGAGAGCCCCGTCCTCAGAGTTTCAGGGGAATGCCCTGTTTAAAGTTAACAAGTCATCGAAACGTTATACGCTAAGACCAGATAAAAATTGTATGTATTTCAAATGATAGCATCTAGTGTATTATATCAGCGTTAAGTCTTTACTCACCGGCGCCCCTTCTTGGGACTAGGAGCTTCCAGCAGCATCCGTTCGTTGCCTTTGGCCCTGACGTGACTGCTACAGAATTAGTCTGCGTCCACCATGACACCGGCGGCAACGGAAGCCGCGGTGTCCGAGCACCTGTAATGCGGGTGAGCTCGTCCAAGGAGGGGCGCTGCCGCAGGCGCGAGTCCGGCGTTCGGCCTAGCGGCGATGTCGTCGCGATGCACATGGAGACAGTCCTAGGACGCCTTCGGGGACGCGCACTAGCTGCGCTGGTCGAGCCCCGCCTCCGTCACCAGGTAGAAGGATACGCGGTCGAAGATGTGGAACAGGCAGGGGTTGGTTCCTAGACTAGTGTCCAGCAATCACCAGCCTACCGGACGGTGATCGACTGCCAATCGTGGCTGATACGGCCGACTATGCAAGCCATCTCAGCTATTTGTTCGGTCGCTGGTCCGCCAGATGCTAACAGAGTGGTGAGGTTCTGGGTTGCACGTGAGAGTCTTTCTATTATTTACGTACCGTGCTTCTGGTTGCCCAGGATTCTACGAGGACTCGCTGCTTTTAGTTAACATTTACTTAGTGAATACCCCATCCGGGCTTTTACCCGATTTATAGTAATTTAGGTAATCCCATAGAGACACATACATATTTCTTCGTCCAATGTAAAGTTAAGAGGTCAAAGGTCGTAATCGGAATATTCGACTTCACCATCCGAAAGGAAGCAATGGTGAATTCTACGTAGTTTATTGCCTTTATAGGCTTGTCTCAGTACGTATTTTACCTATATTGCTCAGTTGGGCTTAATGATGGGGATGGATAGACTAACTGGCGCAAAGTACTTGCGCAGGATACAAGGAAAGAATGTTGGGGTTCCTTGCCCCATCAAAGTGTTGGAGTAGAGGCTAGAGTAGGGGCTAGAGTAGGGGCAAGACGACTCATATCTTCTGCGTATATAGAGTGATGCAGTCCCAAGCCCTCGAATCTTGGCACTTAGTATGGAATCCAAAGCGTATTCCACCTGTCCTTCACACAGAGACCGTAGGTTCTAGAACAATATGAACCAAAAGGGCAAAGCTGACTATAAGAAAGACTACTTCAATCCATACTCCTGCTTAATCAGGTCTGCCGCCTTCTCTGCAACTGCATAAACCGTAGACTGCAGGTTACCAGGAGGAAGTAGCGGCACGACGCTCGAATCGACGATGCGGAGGTTCTGCACTCCGTATACTTTCAATTCAGTATTAACGACGCCCCCTTTCTCTTCCGGCAGCATCGCACATGTTCCTGCAGGATGCCACATCGAAATAGCGCGAGACCGAATGTACTTCTTCGCAGCGTCGGAGTCGGTAAAGTAAGCGAGTGGAGTGGATAGTTTTGGGGGTCGTTTGAATAGACTGTTCAGAGGCGGCGACGCGGCAATGGTGTGGAGATAGAGCATGTGCTCTGCATAGATTTCGATGTCTATGGGATTCGTCAAGTATCTTGGGTCAATCGCGGGGGCCTCTGAGACATCGTTTGACTTGATATGTACTTCCACGGGAAAGGGGCTGGGAAGGCACGGCGGCGATCTTTACATATCTGCCCGGTACAGGCGGTAACGGCTTGCCGGTGTCAGGATCAGGTGAGACAGGATTTTGTGCTATGACCGTGAGATACGCAGCTGACGGTTCGTCCCCGCTGAGCAAAGCGTTCTCGGCGACTTCATAATAAGCTCGAGCACGGGATTGAGTCTGATCTGAGGATTCTTCCCCTTGAGGACGGTTCTGTTGAAGTAGCTTTTTCAGAGCTTCTCGGCCCTCCCCTGAAAGGTGCTTGGTTACGGGCATATATGCATACGTCTTGATTCCGACGGAGGTGAGCAATCCAGCATGATTTGTCATGTACTCATGCATGGCCTGTTCTAATGCTCCGGGTTCTTGCAAAGCATCAAGAGTTTCCAGGTCGTCTACTGCATCGAAAACGAGGTCACACACAGGTGGTCTTGAAGGTTTTCCTCGACTCCAGGTAAGTTCTTGGTGACCTTGATATTGTGCCCGTCAAGTAGGTCTGCATTTCCGATGCCGGAAAGCTCGAGCAGCTTAGGTGACTGCAGTGCACCCGCGGCGATGATAACTTCCTTGCGGGCGGTAACGGTCTTCGTTTCGGATTTATAGCAGTACTGGACCCCGATGACTTCTGTCGAATGGTCTTTCAGAAGGACCTTTTCGACAACAGCATTGGTAAGTACGTGAAGATTCTTGCGCTCCTTGGCAGAACTGTAATATGTCTTGGCGGCATGGCTTCTTTCCGTTCGCACCGGGTCGATGCTGGCGAGATTGCTGAAGGCTCCAATTCCAATTGATGGGTTTGCCCATGGATTATCTGGCATGAGGTATCCCTGATTCCTGAAAGTTTCTGCCCAAGCTTCGCGGATAGGATGAAGAGGGTTGCCGGGGAAAGAGACTTGTACCGGGCCTTTCGCGATATCATTCACCACCCAGCCGTCAACACCGAGACTCTTTTCCAAGTCCTTGGGTATCGACGGAGAGGTGTAGGCTTTGGAATAATAGTCACCGAGTCCATTCCAGTCCCACCCTTCATTTCCAAGAGTGGCCCAGGAATCGATCAACTTCCTTGTTGGCGGAGCAAAGACCTGTGCGTTCATGACACTCGAACCTCCAAGAGCCTTACCCTGGTTCAAGTTGATGATTCTGCCGTTGAGCCCTGGCTGCGATCATTGTCAACCACTAGAGTCCTTCACGGGAATGAAAGGTGTATTCGTAAGTACCTGATCAGCAGTTTGGAAATCCCAGTCCACTTCAGTCTTCATCAAAGCTGAATAGAAGGCCGGAGTCTTAACCCGTGGATCCTCAGAGTGATCAGCTCCAGCCTCTAGAACAAGAATATGCTGGCTAGGGTCTTCTGAGAGACGAGTGGCAAGCACCAGCCCGGCAATGCCACCTCCAGCGACGACAAAGTCGTAGGCTCCTGATTCCATGCTTCAGGATGAATGCGTCTTGGTACATTCTTCGCGTAGTGACTTCTGAGAAGATTAATATCGTCAAATACTATTTGGACACCGCAGAGCCGGAACATGCGTGCATTATTCCTATCTAATCAACGATGGAGGGCGGGAAACATTTAATACCGGCAGGCACCCATACTACTACGCCCTTTGCATGCATATGCGCGCATCTAGATCCGTTAAGACTGGCCTGTCATGAGCTCGGTATTCATTGTTAGTCGGGAGGCGTTTCTAATGCGGGGACATAACTCATTACAAGTTATCAGAAACCACAAAATGGCCTGTACCGATGGGGAGCATAATGTATGCCGATGTCGCATGTAATGATGTACTCCTACTGACTGTACCCCACCTCAAATGATCCCACAGCCAGAGCAATAGGAGAACAGGTAGTGCTACCCCTGATGAATGCTTAATTAGGGGACGACCTTGCGGACTCTATAAGTCGCCCAGCGCTACATAGAACAATAGAAGCCACATCGAGTTACATTACTCACCCTTCCTACCACCCTTTATTATAAGTCTCACTTAATTTACGCCACGTCTGAACCTCGGTTCGTTTATATCAATCAGGATCAACCGGAGGCCGCAGGTAAAGCCCGGTGACGGGTCTATATATAAGGCTGCTTCTCCTAGGATAGAAAACGGATGAGGTTTTAGACTGCTCTCAATATATGGGTAGGCTTGTCGCTCTGACCTCCAGCAACAGCTGACAATATCTTTACCGCAAAGTCATTAATTATGGCTGAGGCCATGGGAGTTGCGGGCTATAATATGGGTATAGTTTCATTCAGTCTACAGTTTGGTAATATAATACAGACATTCGTTGAAGCAGTGGCCGGGGCAGATAGAGAGCCTAAAAGATATCGCCTCTAACGTAAACACCATCGCTTCTTCATTGAAGCGACTACAGGACATCATTGAGAGAGATCAACGCGATGGATATCGTATCATAAAACTAGAGGTTGTCCACCGAGTTGTCTCGTTAGCATCGAGGTGCAAGACAGTATAGGTCGACTCCATTGTCCTTATCAATAAGCTAGCCAGCCAAAGACAACACGGTCCAGAGTTGATCCCACGCATGCTACAAAAGCAAGAGCTACAAGAGTGAAGACGAAAGACAATGCCGTGGAAGGACCAGCAGCCGCAGATCTATGGATTGAGGGACATAAGTCGGACCCCCCCCTCACGCTCCACCCCCCCAACGCGCCACCCCACAACCGCGTTGCGCGTTGATCCATTTACTAATTTCTTTCCCTATAAAAGCCTTTTCAATAACGTTTTAAAAAATTGAAAAAATTATCTTTTTATTTATCAGAATCTGCGCTTTTAAACGATATGTAGCTTTCAGCTTAATTCCGTACGGCGCAGGCGATTAAGGAAATAACGCGTAAGAAATCCCTGCGTTCAGCTTTTAAAGGTTATTAAGTCGACAGGCGATATATTATATGCCGCATTAATGGTATACCTACGCGGGAAAAAGTTAATAAGGCTTAACAAAAGTTATTACGAATCCAAAAGGAAAATTTAGCTTATTAAGTTATTATGCAAAGCCATTTAGGCTATGCGCCGCCGTATTCCCGATTTCGCCTTTACGTCCAACGGCTCCTAATCAATAACGGCAGCCCTTAACACCTAAGAAAAGGATAGGTAGCCCGTTTTCTGCGGCGTTATTTTGATATCAGGACCTTTAAGGGTAAAACTATTAATTATAAACGCCTAAATAGGGCTTCGCCAACTTTTACTAACGTATTATTCGACCGTTTCGAACTGCCCGTTGTTAAGGTTATTAAATAGCGCAACAGATACAACGCCGACGAGATCGGTATAATGAAAGGTATAGGGGAGAACGCTTTTGTTTTCGGTAAAGCCTTTAGGAAGTTCGTACTTTTAAAGGACGTTTCCAAACGGTAATAGGTTATTATAATTGCTTATGTTAGCGTTAACGGGCGAGCCTTTTTATTACTTGTGATCTTTAGCGGCGGCAACGTATAATAATAATGGTTTCCTGATTTCGATAATAAAGTATACGAAAACTGGTACTTTACTATTTTTGATAACGGCTGGACCAGTACCGAGATTGGCCTGAAATGGCTACGCGAGGTTTTTATCCCTTATATTAAGCCGGCGGACCCTGAAGAATGGAGACTGTTGGTAATCGACGGCCATAACAGCCATATTACCGAAAACTTTATATGGATGTGCCTTTAGAATAAGATTTATATCGTTTTTTTGCCTGCCTACGTTTCTTACGTTTTCTAGCTTTTTGATGTAGGTGTTTTTTTTACCTTGAAGCAGAAGTTCCGTTACTGGTTCCGGGAACGTTGTTTTAAACGGGTTTTCGAAGTTATAAATAAGACGGATTTTTTTTGGGCGTTTTTATACGTTTGGCAGGAAGTTATAATGGTTTTAAAATATATCATGAAAAGCTGGGAAGCTATAGGTTTGCGCTTTATTAACAGGACGAAGGCGTTAAATAATAGGTACGTTAAGGCCGGGGCCCAAATAACAGAAATACCTAAGCCCAGATCGAATTTTATTTCCGCACGTTTTGATTTCAGTACGTAAATAATTGGTTTAAGTATTAAAACGCTTAAATTATTTAGGGATGTAAAGGTTATCGAAAAAGCCTTGGTAGAAATCGATCTAGTTTTTGGAAGGTTTACCGTACGGCTTTTGTTTCGCAAAATCGGTAAAACCCTTAATAAAAAAAACAATAAATTAAACGTTACCGAAATCCAGAATAGTTAATTAACTGCTGTTATCGATAAAGCGAAACCTAAAAAACGTAAAATAATATAACCCGAGCCAAATAAAAATTTCGTAAGGATAATATCGGTTAGGAAGGTAAAAATAAGGTTGCGGACCGTTCCGAAGCGATACTTTATTATAACTTAACGAAATTAATAGGAAAATAAGCCTTCCGAAAGCAAAAAAAATAACGAGGATAATCCGGAATACATTATTGTACGTGGCGGTTAGTATGGAATTAATTGAATAAAGGGTTGTTAAGATATTGTTATTTATATTGAAGAGTTGTGTTGTTGATGGCTTCAAAAATGGGTGGCGCGTTGGGGGGGTGGAGCGTGAGGGGGGGGTCCGACTTAAGTCTTTCTTACGTGTCTTTCGTTTAGATCTGCCCAGCCCGCATCCCTATCTATTTGTCGACAAGGACATCTTCTGTTTGTACCTGTGTGGACAAATTCCTTTACACTTCCTTCCGTTCTCTTTATACTCTCGATGAAGACGTCCCATGGCTGGGCTTGCTTGGGCGTGTTCTTCCTATGTACCTGCCTGGTCCAGACCCGTATATCTAGTCATCGACGAGAAAGTACTGTGCTTATACCTGTGCGGGCGTGTTCCTTTACGCTTCCTTCTATTCATTTCACACTCAACCTTGAACACAGCCCACAAACACTTGACGATCTCTCTTGTAAGGTTACATAATAGCCTCCCCTCCTCTTATCTTCTCCTGCTCGTGTGTCTCACCGATTTAGTTGGTAGGTATCGCACTCGACAACAAGGCCTATTTGACCAAGCGTGGTGAAGGCTCATTTACCCTCGATCAGACTGGACTCCATTACAAGAAGCGCCTCATATTTCGGTTCTTGTTCACTTAACACGTGCATATACACTTCCACGTGTCTAGGTTACTAAACTCCCTAGTTATCATCTTCACCCGGGGCACCTCTTTGCCTCGATCCACCGTCCCCAGAGATACAGCGTCCAAGACACAGCTACGGCGCCGGACAGCAGTGGGCTCGACGCCAGTCATCGCCTAGCCAGACTTCCGCTCGAGTTGAAAAGAATGATCATGCAGTTCGCGACCGATCCTGTCGACATGGAGGCCGGCCTCGGCACTTACCCATCCTACCACCGGAACGTCCGCAACCCGCCAGACCACGTGTCACGGGCCAATGTGGGAGCTTGTAGAAAAGGGCTATACAGGGCTATATAGGGGTAGTCAAGTGTATATATAGGGTCATTTTCCTCCCACACATTGGAAAAGAGACAGGCGTTACTGGTCTAATATACTGCCACCCACCTGCGAGACTGCTGCTTCTAGCTTTTCCCGCTGTTGCACAAATATCCTGACACCACGAGATCTGTAAGCGTTATGAAACTTGCAACTGGTAGGCGTATTATAGTCGCATACTCACGCCCGAACCGGACATACCTAAGGAATCCGTGCACCTGGAAATCTACGACTATGGCTCGTGGAGTCATATTCCCTTCTACAATGCCGACAGTGAATGGAGAGCTATCTCTCTGGCCGTTTATGGCAAGCTTATGGCCTCCGGTATCTGTTCGACCCCGTACGAGATTCACTGCCGGTGACGGCCCAGGATCGGAACATGGCAATATTCAGGTCCCTATTACGAGATGACAATGAGAAGACTACAACCCGACGCTGCCGGAACATCGCGACTCGACGGATCCGTCGGGAGTGAGCGTCGTCTATACCGCCCAAAGCACGACCACAGACGCACACTTTAGTCCAGAGCCGTCAAGACGGAGTGCATTGCCGCCGTATAGGGGAATCGGATCAAGGTACCGAGTGGTATGGTCGGCAGAAAGCGGGGATTGGAAAATAAAGTACAAGATAGACTGGAGCAAGCCCGCGTTCATCCGCCTGTGTCCGACGTTTATGAACCGCGTCCGCAACCTCGTTGTCGACATCCGCTACCCCGTGCATATGCTCGACGACATCGACCTGCCGCGCTACCCGGGTTTCTTGCACGCGCCCGCTTGGAAGTGGCTGGTCGCGGGGACGACCCAGTTCTTCCCGAACGTCCGCGACCTGCGCATCGAGACCATCGGGCTTGACTGCCGCTCGCGCCTGCACCCCGGCAGCGGCAGCGGTGCGCCGATGCCGCCGCCGATTCCGGACAATGTCTCTCTGTACAGCGCGCCGGAGGTGTGGTTCTTCAACGCGCTGGACGGCGCAGCCGTGGAGAAGTGCGGCGCGGGGAGCGCTCTTCCGGCGCTCAGGCGCTTCGAGATCCGCAAGATCGAGAAGCAGTGCATGAGGCTCGACGCGACGAGGTGCCACCTGTACACCATGACTGCCTTTCTCAAGGGCAAGATGCGCCATGTTGCGATCACGACCAGCCCACGAGAAGCCCGAGGTCGGTGAGTCCGAATTTTAGCCGGCCCGTGCCGGGGGAGTAGGTCACCCTCAGAAAGCCGCATAGTTCATCCAGGCAAACCGGAAAAGACGAAGAAAGTTGTTATGGACAGGGGAAGGGCCGACAAGGGATATATTGTGACAGGGGAATGCTCTCCTGGCGATGCTTTGCTAGGCAATACTGCAAGATTCGGGAATTTCCTTGAGGGAGGGACGGGGCTATCAGGACAGACAAAGGCCCAGCAGAACCCCAATACAGGTCACGTAATGTCAGAATAATGCAGGAGGAATAAACCACGAGATAACTACCGTAACGATAATGTGATCATTCTGTTAAATACTATGCGCGGTTAGAAGCCCGCCGCCCCCTTTGTAACCAGTAATTAGCTGAAATTGGAATTGGGAAATCCGAATTTGGTCGTCCATAATATTCGACTGTCACATCAGAATATCAGGTGCTTATGATTATTGGGTTTGATAGAAGAGAAAACATGATCCCCTGTAGGTTATGTAAAGATACGTAGACGGGATATATCTAAGCAGGCATAAGTCGCTCAACTACTATGATAGGAGGGGTTGCCTCTCACCAGGAAGACCCGGATAGTCCCGCTTAGAGCTCACCCATCCCGTCTTCCTCCTCAACAGGCGCAATATCGGAAGCATCGAAGTTCCTAATCAGATCGTAGTAGAACCTTAGGGCTTCCATATGCGCATGCATATCAATGCGCTCGTCGACAGTATGCGCGTTTATGCTGGCCCCTTTGCGCATAGGGGTCCAACGATAGATATGTCTTGTCAGATCTGCCGAACAGACATCAGCTACCGCGCGAGATGCTGCCGACGAGGAGGCCGAACTTACTGAGATAATGCAGTGTGTCGGTGTTCCCCGTCATCAGCTCGCCAACCGGGATGACTTTCCCGCCGTCGAACGCAAAGCTGTGTCGGATTGTCCCGGCGAAGAGATCCCACACGGGGCCGGAGGTCGGCGAGACGGGCGCGTTCAGCGTCGCTTGGGAGGAGCTCAGGATGAGCGTGCCGTTGTAGTCGACTCCGTACGCAGGCGTAGCGACACCCCCACCGGGGCTCATACCGAGCCGGAATCCCGGATTGTGATCTTCTCCCTCGAACGCCTTGACGGTTAATCCGTATTTCTTGACGATGGGCCCGATCTGCTTCAGCATGTTCGCCTTGACCTCGGGGATCGAGTTGTGGGGCGCGATGCGGTGGTTCACCCCTAGTTTGATGTATTCCGGCATGGCGTTGATTTTCACACCGCCAGTGAAATAGTCAGCGGACTGCGACGTCTGGATTCGATACTGAGTCGCGCGGTCGATTGCCACCAGCTCTTCTGCCAGCGCCTCCAGGTCTCCCTTTTGGACTAGCCTGGTAATCTTTGGGGAAGCTTCGGGTGAATATCTGGCTTGGCAGACGAGATGGTTGTGGATGGGCGAGCCTTCGATCAGCTTAGGCTCCCAGGGGTGCGACTCTAGGCAATTAACGATTTCGGAGACAATCCCTATGCCCGTGTGAGGGAACGGCGTTGACGAATGGCCCCCGTTCACGTGGAGCTCGAGCCAAATGTCAATATAACCTTTCTCCGTTACAGCGGGGAGCGCATCTGAGAAAAGACAATTAACTCGGAATCGGCACTAGCGGTCTTTGTGCGGTGCTCACATAGAGTATCATTACTGAGCAACTCTAAGCCCATGCCGCCCTCATCGAGTAACATGGCCATTCCGTACTTCCTGTATCTGTCCTCGAGAAACGGGCCAATTGCACCAGCCCCACGTCGGCCGGACAATTCCTCATCGAAGCCGAGAGCAAGCACGATGGTTCGCTTTGGAACCCATTCGGCGTATCCCAGCAACGTCTCCAAAGCGGACATTAAGGCAGTCAAGCTGTTCTTATCGTCTGATGCGCCCCGACCCCAGAGCCATCGCCCGTCGAAATGTCCTGAAAAGGGTGGATACGTCCACGCAGAGTCGCCGTCGACAGGCACCACATCTTGGTGGGCGGTCAGTAGTAGGGGTTTAAGGGAGGGGTTCGCTCCCGTGAGAGTATACACTAGTCCGACACTGTTCACCCGTTCCCGCACCATTCTATGGTGGCTGTCGCCACCAAGGTCAGTTTACCAAACTTTTCGTTGCCGGTCGAAGCTAGTCTGTGAACAACAGCCGTGGGTCTATGACTTGATACTCACACATGAGGGTATAAGTACGCCAATGTCCTATGTAACTGGTAGAACACGTCCCATCTCGGATCCTCACCGGGCTCCCCGTTGTCATCGTAGGAGATGGTTGGGATCTTGACGATTGCCGCATGTCTCTCGACCTGTTTCAAGAACGCACCTTCACTTGACAAAATATCTGGAGCCCTCGGAAGCCCAGCGTCCTTAGGTGTTAGAACTGATGGAAGATCGCATTTGAACTTATCCCGATCGCCCTCTTCGAGTAA
The DNA here is from genome assembly GCA_004155035.1 of Monosporascus sp. 5C6A. Classification (NCBI taxonomy): domain Eukaryota; kingdom Fungi; phylum Ascomycota; class Sordariomycetes; order Xylariales; genus Monosporascus; species Monosporascus sp. 5C6A. The sequence goes on along the minus strand of QJOB01000020.1, from coordinate 220,272 downwards.
TTTCTGCCGGGAGCCTTGAACAGCGGTAAGCGTGCCGGTGGCGGCAAAAACCACCAACAGCGGACCTGTCACCAGAAGCAACGCCGCGAGCATCACTAAAATGCAAAGAGAAAACAAGACTAGACTCAGCGACAGAGGGGCCACATTATCCAGACGAGGCACGAAGAATGCGCCGGATTTTATCTAAACGTTAGCCCTTACCCAGATATGGATGATGTCACTTATGCTAGTGGCGGGCGTGGAGGATACGGATCACAGAACGATCCTCCCCTATTCCAACCAATGATGTTTCTAGAAGAGATACAAGAGCCGGACTGCGTGTCGGTTTGCAAAAAGCCATTATGATGCATTATCTTGGTCCCTTGGGGCTGATGACCTTTCCGGATGTGATGCTTTCTTGTCTCGCTGCTATATTTGCGGAGGGTTGAGGTGGAAATAGGGGAGGACATAGCCCAGTGCCGGCCGATGTTCAGTTCGAAGATCGGAGCCAGGGTAGACCCAGACATGAACAGGGGCCCCGCGTTGGACGGCCCAAGCTGCTGTGGGGAATGCCCCACGCCAAAAGTTGCCCCATCTCATAATCCGCAAGACGGCTCCTGCATGCGACAGCAAACCATTCGCTCTACAGCTACGAACAGTGTATCCTTCAGTCCCGAAAGAAAATTCAATCCCTCTCTTCGCCATATTCATCATAGCGCATCCGAGTTTGCATTATTCGATATTATCCGCCACAGCCATGTCCGCGGATTCCCAACCGATAAGCCCCGCCAGGTTCGCCGAGGCGCTAAAAGACCTGCCAGCCAGCAGCCTCGCGCTTAAGGTGCTGGAGCTGCGCAACTCGATCGCGTTCCTCGACTACTCCAACGCGGAGCTGAAGCCGTTCGCCGAGGGCACCGTGACGGCAGTCGACGTCGACAGCAACAGCCAGCAGCAGCAGCATGCGGGACGGCCCGACCAGGACTGTATCGACGCCATCGCCGAGAACGAGGTAGTCATCGCGCGCATGCAGGAGCGCATTGAGCTGGTACGCGCTGAGGTCGAGGGCAGGGGGCTGGACTGGCGCGAGTTTCAGGGCAAGCCGGAGGAGGACGCGGCCGCCGCGGAAGCGAGCAACGGCACCAGCACCAGCGAGTCCCGCGCAGCGGCAGCGGGAAGCTTGACGAACGGGGTCAATGGACACGCGTCCGGCGAGGAATCGGGACAGCACGAGGCCTGGCGCGACGGCACGTTCCAGACGGGCACAATACGGGGGGCGAGCGATGTGGAGTTGCTCCAACAACTGATGGATCGCATGCCGCGCGACAACGACGATGATGACCCCGAGGGCGGCATACATTTATAAACTGGCTTCTGCAGAGGAAGGTTCCTTTTGGAGTGCCTTACGTTGTATTCTATCGCTTACAACGTCCGCATGGCGTTCAAGTCGTCCGATTTTGGAGTCAGTCTCGTGGTTACAATAATGGAAAAGCATTAGTGGCGTTGGGTTTTGTAAGCGTGGTCGGATATGGAAAATGATAGCAGTCACGAATGGCCACTGATTTCACGATAGTCCTCATAATCTGATACCCTGGCTTCTAGACGGAACAAATTCTGGCGGTTACCGCACATCGCATAATTCCGGTTTTGTGGAACATGCCGTTATATGGCTGTAACAGTAGCAGATAAACATACGTAAGGTCAGGCTAGCAGAGGAAATGGAGTAAGGGGATTCATATAAATTACGAGACATAACCCACTACGTTACACCTATATTTATATGGTATCGTAATTCTGCAACCCTTTACCCCCGTCATAGAGCCGAAATAACCAGTTCACACTGTAAGAAGATATACTATATTGGTATTTTAATGATATGTGCTTATGATCTTAATGAACGGATTATAATATTGCCAATAGCACCGGAACATAAGAACAAGATTCATTAGGATCCCTTTGGCATGCAAGGGTTGGACGTGAAGCGCAGCCACGGTCCGGTACAACCGATTCAATAGCCTTGAATGGAACGAGTTCATCCAAGGGGCGCAAATGCAATTTCCATATGTTATCTAATGTGCAGGACAAAAGTTTTCGAAACTACGAAGATAGAAGGATGGCTGATATTTGAAGAAATCTCCGCACTTCATCATCTTCTCAAGTGGGTTACAAGGAATTCAGCCTTCGCAACTTAGATAATACATTCTCACATACATATCCCGCGACGCTTAATCTCCCTGGTTTATTCACCATGTATCCCTTTATTATCGGGAAATAAGTAGGTTGGTACATGAGGTAGCTAGGATGCACCATACCTATAGCTACCGGTGCCTCCAGATCCTTAAAATGCGAGTCGCTTTAAAGCTAAGCATGGAACCTCCAATGGTCCAGAATAATAAGAAGCATAAGGAAAGACATCCATCAATAAGGGTACTAAATATCTACGGGTATGTAGCGGGGATATCCCGGTCTAAAGGCAACGGGGAAGGTTAAATGAAGCCTAATGTCCTAAAGCTCAGCCGGTGCAGTGGTAGCACACCAAGTCATGTACATATATGCTGGGCAGCCTAGGGCCCTAGGCCTGGGCTATAAGACCATCGGGATTCGTGGAGGTCTCTGGCAAATCCAGGACTGAGACGCCCGGCTGATCTTACTGGATTGATTGCTTGACCTTGTGGTGCCTTGTTGGGTCCCGCGCGGCGAGGATACCGTTGGCGGCGCCGAGGCCCGCGAAGTGTCGGGCCGGCGTCTTCTGGGCCCCCGGCCCGTGTTTGAACCCGTGCGACGGGGGTCTGCCCGGTTGAAGTTGCGACCTTGCAAAGTATGTGGGTACAGAGATACGGCTAGCTGGGAGAATGTGACATGTGCTTTATCCCTTCCCACATTGCTAGCTAGGTTATTTTGGGTATCAGTCACGTGTTATCCCGGCATGACAACAAGGCTGTCATGCTTGTACTGTATTTATCTTTTCCATGGGCTTATTGGTGGCCACCATGACTGTTATTCCTTCGCTATGAAACTTCAGCATTTTTAAGCTACTTGAGGTCTTGGCATGGTGCATCATACGAAGTACGAAGTACGAACATTCCACCGCCAAACAGCCGGCGGGCAGCAGGGGGGTTCATGCGCAAGCTGACAGGGGGACGTCTGCTTAGCCTAGCCTCATTTGATAAGACGCGCAACCATGGGGCAGGGCATCTTGGAAGAATCCACTCCTCTAGTTCATTGCAATTTCATAGATTTGCAAAGTAGACAATGCACACTGGCTTCAATAAGAGAGCACAAGCAGTGAGTGTCATTGGGGATATCAGCTAAGCATCATCGCAAGCGCCGCTCGAATGGCTTCTACTAAGCTCCTCGAGGAGCACCAGGCAGCCGTCAAGCGCATTCAACAGCAGGTGAAGTTCTTCCACGACGCCAAGAAGCACTTCAGGGTGTACCATGGGTCGACGAGCTCTACCCGCCCGCTGTCATTCAAGCGCGATTCCATCGTCGACACGAGCGACATGGACCGCCTGTTCCCCGTCGATCTGGAGAAGATGACGGTGCAGGCAGAGCCAAAGGTCCCGATGGACGCCCTCGCGGCCCACTGCCTCAAGCACGACGTCGTCCCGAAGATCGTCATGGAGTTCAAGGGCATCACCGTTGGGGGCGGCTTCTCTGGATTCTCTGGCGAGTCTAGCATGTATCGCTATGGTCTGTTCAATAACACGGTTTCCGACATTGAGATCGTGCTCGGCGACGGCACGCTCGAGACGGCGAGTCGCACGCACAATGCTGACCTTCTCGAGCATGCCGCTGGCAGCTTGGGCACATTTGGCATTGTTACCCTCTTAACCATCGAGCTCATCCCGGCCAAGCCCTGCGTTCAGGTTGACATCCATCTGGTGCAAGACGTGGACACGGCGCACGCGATGTTTGAGGAAGCCACTAAGGAGGAATCAATCCACTTCATCGACGGGGTGTATTTCCGCAAGGGTCATATCGTGGTCATGTTCGGCCGGTTCGTAGACGCTCCTCCCCCGAAAGAGAGGGTCCTCAAGAAGATGGAAGTGCACTGGTTCGCCGACACGATCGAGGCCATCCTCAAGAAGCAGCCCACCAGGGAGAAGCCACACTCCATCTACATGAATGTCACGGACTACCTCTTCCGGTACGACCACGGCGCGTTCTGGGGTGGCAAGCTCGCGTTCCAGCATTTCCACGTGCCGCAGAACGCCGTCACGCGGCGGCTGGCCGACCCGTTCATGGACAGCCGCACGTGCTACCACGCGCTGCACAAGTCCGGGCTCGCCAACGAGTACGTGGTGCAGGACTTCGGCATCCCCGCGAGCACGGTGGCGCAGTTCGTCGCCTTCGTCAACGACACGCTGCCGGAGCTGCAGATTTTCCTCGCGCCTTGCCGCCCCGCCGGCGAGATCGGACTGTCGTCGCGCTTCAACCCGCGCGTGGCCGAGGTCGCCGACCAGCGCATCTTCGCAGTCGGCGTCTACGGCCGCGGACCCCGCGACCCGCGGGCCTTCTACGAGCTCAACCGGAAGCTCGAGCTGCGCAGCTCCGAGCTGCTCGGCGCCAAGCTGCTGTACGCCCGCACGTACTACACCGAGGAGGAGTTCTGGACCATCTACAACAAGGACGTGTACGAGGAGATGCGGAAGAAGTACAAGGCCGAGGGACTGCCGTCGGTGTTCGACAAGCTGAAGGCAGATATGGAGACGGGGGCAGGAAAGAGGAGGCCCGTCAGGGGCATCTTGGAAACCATATGGGACAAGGCCGTGGGTAATAAGGAGTATCTGCTGAAGAAGTAAGTCGTGTAGTAGTCATATGACAGACACTAGCTTAAGGGCCGGAGTACGTGATTTCGCAAGTATAGGCGATAGACTGACTAATAATGGACACCTGACTCTGCTAATGCAAATTCGTCGTGGAGATAGCTATTAGCAATGCCCATTACGAATAATCAACCAAGTTCGTAGGACACCTGGGTGGCGGCGTCGGCGTTCTCAGTTCTATAAGCGGCATTTACTCAAGCGATTACATCGATAAGACTACCGCGATAAGAGGCATGGGAAATATTATAGCGAGCTTGATGCGTATACTCGTTGGGTAAGGCTAGTAGCAGGGTGACACCGGCTCTCGGCGCATCATGATGACGGGCTGGACGTGACCGTCTAGCGGATGTGGGGCGCCCCCTGACCTCGACCCCCGACACGACAGATCGGCATGATTCTACAGGTTCCACACCTTCGACAAACTCCGAAACGAAGGGTCCAATTGGTCAGCAAGGGCCACCGCAATCAGCCGAATCCCCGTGCGTATGTGAGCCGCTTCTTCATTTCTGTGAAGGGCGCGCCCTTTACGAAGCCCAAACGAAACCGGCAGCCTCGACGATCAACATACGACGACACTCGGCTTACAGTGCACAATGATGACAAGCCACATAATGCGAGCTGTTGGAGCAAAGAGCGCCTCATCTTGGCCTCTGATATTGTCCACCTGATGGAGGTGACGAGTTGACTCACCTGTTTAGAACTGTTCCACGTGTCTGAGTTACAATCAGCCGATCTCATTGACATACCGATAGATAGCTTATCCTGCAAGTTGAGGCTGACAGTTACGGCTATTCATGGCCCAAGAGCCGTTTTATCCCTACCCAGCCGACTCCGCAGATGGCCGTCGTGCTGACCCGACTGGCCGGATTCCCATCTGGCCCAAATGCGATTCACAGCCCACCGTTCCATTGCTGGCCTGTCAAGGTTGATAGCGGATATCGGCATGATAACGAGCAGCTCTTAAGCGGCTATCTCAGCTAGGGCAGACATCGCGCTGCTACTTCCACCACGTTATCTATCGTTATCATATTTCCAGGTTGTCTTCGCGCGAGCCTCCTCGGGATATCAAATTAGCATGCTATAGTGGGCATGTTTCCAGGGGCGTCAAGCTCGGCGCAAAGATCTTACCTCAGAATCCTTCCGTATATCAAATCCAGTGAGCGAGGACCAGATCATTCCTCCCATTTACACAGATACGCATCTATGTGTCAGCTTCAGTCGGGGGGAGGGCGTGTAAGATGGCCGAACTCCTAACGTCAGCCCTGCCGGTCCCAAGCGCAGGGGGCGATAATACATAAATAGGTAGCCAGTAGAGCCTCTTGTATTGTTATCCAGCTCTGGAAAGTATGCCTGTCCTTCGACCTCCTCGGGGTACAATGCCTAAACTCGTGCTAGCCCTTTTAGCAAACCAGGCTGTTTCGGCTCTGGGGTCGACTCTGCCAGTCAGACTCGAGACCCGTGCAGAAATCAACTCACGGCTGGCGAACATCCATGTGTCCTTCAACTCCCGCTTCTGGGATGATGTGACATACACCTACGGGTCATGCGATGACCTCCATCGTCGTGACGCTCATCATGTCATCGGTCAGAGCACAGCAACCAAGGACTTGCGGCTAGTATGGACCCTGCCGGAGAACGCGAGGACACATGGCTGCATATCGGCGTGGGATTCGCAAGGGTTCTTAGTCGGCCGCAGTGAGCCCCAGTCCATCCGGCGAAGGGGTCTGACGAAGCGCGGGCCGTACAGCATCCAGATGACGAAGGAAACCGGCATCGACACGCTGGGTCCCTGGTTCAACGGTGTCGAATTCCTCGAGAGCAAGAACCTATCTACCGTCGACGTCGAAGCTGCTAAGTCCAAGGAGGTCGCCATTGTCGGCGCCGGTATGGCTGGGCTGATGACATACCTAGTCCTCCACCAGGCAGGCATGGAGAACGTGAGCATCATCGAGGCTAGTCAGCGTCTCGGAGGAAGAGTACATACGGAGTATCTTTCTGGTGGCCCCTTTGACTACTCATACCAAGAAATGGGTCCGATGCGGTTCCCAGAAACCGTGGAGTACCTCAATCAGACTTATAACATCACGGACCATCAGCTAGTGAGTATTAAGGCCAAGCAATGCCAAATACGGGCTTTTTGGTGCCGGCAACCACAACCGCCTTAGTTAGCCTCGAGCACGATGAAACTTACTAATGGAATCACACAGGTGTTCCAGCTAGCTGATGAGATGAACCGTCTGAATCACCGCGACAGCAATTTCAGTGTCGAATTCATCCCCTGGATCCAAAGCAGCCCTAACGGGTTGTACTACCGCAATGGCTTCAAGCTAGATACAGGACTTCCGCCAACCGTCAGCCAAAACTCACAAAACCGATCTTCTAGTCCCTCAAGCCGGATGAGTTCATCAATGGATGCATTGACAGAGAAGCTCGACGCTTTCCTTTCAAATGAGACGTTCCTGGCCGAGATTGCCACCAACATATACAAGGCCCACCGAGACTGGCTAGGTAATCATACACTCTCCTTTCATCCTTGTGGCAGTTGTTGACCATCAGTAGTCGAAGGCTTGGGTGGAATGGGTGGTGATACATGGTCTGAATTTGCTTACATGGTGAACTACCTTAACGCGACTCTGGAGGACGCCGATGCATTCGGTGCAGCCGATTCATCTTTCTGGAGTGACGTAAGTCGAGAGCTCTCTAGCACGAAGCTCATCTAATGCTCCTGATAGCTTTACGACACTGTATACTTTTCAGCTGCAACTTGGAAAACCATCGATGGTGGTACGTACCTGAGGCGCGTCTGTTGCCGTTATGCCCCTGACCCTTCGAATAGGATTGAACCGACTGCCTCTATCGTTCCACCCCCTGGTCGATAACGTGACTACCATGGACCGGAAGATCGAGAGGGTCCAGTGGCATGAAGACTCCGAGAAGGTAAACCTTCAATGGAAGGATTCCTACACGGATCGGACTTACCAAAACGCCTCGTACGATTACGCAGTTTTCGCCCTCCCCTTCTCCATCGTGAAGAAGTTCAGAATGCCAGGTATGCTCCCCCCCGAACCCCTGAGCCCCTGATGTAGTCTGAATCGCTCACCCTCCCTCCCAGATATGCCCCCGCTCATCTCCAGCGCGATCCAGAACCTGACGATGTCGGGAGCGTGCAAGGTGGCGCTGGAATACGAGACGCGGTTCTGGGAGCACTACGAGAACCCCATCTTCGGGGGCTGCTCGACGTCGACGGACGCCCCCGGGATCGGAACTATCTGCTACCCCTCGTACTGCCTCAACTGCACGGGGCCCGCCACCATTCTCGCGTCGTACGCCTGGGACGACTGGGCCACGCGCTGGCTGTCGGTGTCCGAGGAGGAGCACGTGCAGTACGTCCTCGACGCCATGGCCGAGATCCACGGCCAGGTCGCCTCTGACCAGTATACGGGCCGGTACAACCGCCGCTGCTGGACCCTCGACGAGTATGAGGGCGGCGGCTGGGCCAGCCCCTCCATCGGCCAGCACCAGCTGTACATCCCCGAGTACTTCAAGACGTACAACAATGTACGAACCAACCCCTCTCTGTCCCCCTCTTCCTTGCCATTCGGGGCGGTGTCAAACCGACTTCTGACTTTCCATTAGATGATCTTCGTGGGCGAGCAGACCTCGTATACCCACGCGTGGGTCTCGTCCGCGCTCGAGTCGGGCATCCGCGGTGGTGTCCAGTTGCTTCTTGGTAAGTCGACTATGGTTCAAACTGTGATGATGGGGGTGGCCCACGGTTGGCCTACTAACCGCTATGTGCAGAACTCGGTCTTGTTGACGAGGCGAAGGCCACTGTGGAGAAGTGGATGGCCCGCTGGATAGAAATTGTGAGTACCTGAACCTCAGTCGCACGTGGTGCATAGGCGCTAACAACCGATCGAAGTGATAATGACGAAGACATTACATGATGATACAGATGCTCTGGGCACCGGTTGGCGTAGCTAGATATAGAAGAGGCTTTATGCCTGCATAACTGGACTCCACTAAGTTCTACTAGTTATATTAATATTTATATAAAGGCTATACATCACTTTTTGACACGTACGGCAGTGATGCTTCGGCAACCACGATCAGGGACTTGATGCGTGAGAAAGAATGTGAGCGGGTCCAATCACGGCCAGAGCCAAGGACAGTGATGCTTTCTTTTGCTTGTATCCGACCCTGGTTTGCCGATACACATCTATGTTGGTCCCTCCGCATGCACCAATGTCTGGCTGCACGAATCTTCTGGAACGTCACAACTGACAGTAGTTGTTCCTTCCTTTCCCTTCATTCACAACGACAGCACATAAATCACTGAAAATAGCCTCGCGCTGGTAGACCGTAGTGAAGTTCGTTCATCACCAACCAGTTCACTGCATATTCGAGACTCGGCTTCCACAAGCTGCATTTCAGAGAATCGATAGAGATGGTTTGGTTCGAACACCGTCACGTGGTTCCACCAGAGTTCGCCGACGACTTGTTTCTACGGGCTACACGATTCTCCAACAAATTCTTTTCACGGGCTACAAAATTCTCTGATGGCTTCTTTTCATGGGCAACACAATTACCTGACGAGTTGTGACAGATGTCTCAATTAGTTGGCAGTTTGTCTCCGCGAGCTTCACAAATATCTGAGACCTTAGCTACATTCTGCGTGCTGTTGATTCTCATCCTTCTCGTGCAAACCTGTAATATCATAAACCAGATATACCAGCTTCTAAAGTCGGCGTCCTTACAAAAGGATAACGTTACACGAGTTCGATAACAGCAGTCATGTGTAAGGTGGCCCACCCCTCTGCGGGCCGCCCTATCTACGCGCCATTCCATATCCGCGTCGCGTTTTATCCATTTACTGATTTTTTCTGTTATAAAAGCCCTTCCTACAACTATTTAAAAAAATAATAAAAATCATCTTCTTATTTTTTAATTTCTTGCGATTCGAACGATATGCACTTTTCGGTTTAATTCCGTGCGGCTTATGCTATTAACGAGGTCTCCCGTAAAAGGTCGCTTCGATCAGCGTTCCGGGAATACCAGGTCCATAAATCGTATATATCGCGAAAGATTTTAAGTGTTCCAACCCGCGAAAAAGTTAATAAAGTTTATCAGAAATTATTACGAAACTAAGAAAAAGCTTTAACTTATTAAATTATTATATAAGGCCGTTTAGGCTATGCGCCATCTTATTCGCAATTTAAACTATTTGTTTAACGCTTTTTTATTTATAACAGCAATTTTGATATTTTCGAAAAAACCTGGTACCGCGGGTTTTTATTACGTAACCCGTAAATTAAAACTATCAAAAACCTTACGATAAATTACAAACGCTTAAATAATACTTTAACTACTACGGTAAAAGCTTTTTTTAACAATTTTAATATCGAAAACATTAAGAAAATCCTACCTTAATATCGCCATAACATTAACGAAATTAAAATAATACAGGACGTCGGCGACAACACCCTTGTATTTAGAAAAACCTTACGTAAATTTATTTTGCTTAAGGATAACACGAAACGCATTTAAATTACGGTTATTACATGCGTTAGCGCGGACGGAAAAACGCTTTTGCCGTTCGTAATTTTTAACGGTACGGACGTGTAATAATAGTAATTTTTTAATACGGAAAATTAATTATATAAAAACTGGTATTTTATTACTTTTCCGAATAACTAAACAAATAACGAAATAACGTTAAAATAACTTCGCAAAATATATATTCCTTATACGAAACCCGAAAACCTTCATTAATAATACCTTTTAATACTTAATAATTACCAAAGCCATATTACGCCCGAATTTATGTTAAAATATATTACGTACAAAATCTGGATAATATGGTTCCTTACGTATATATTACACGTTTTCCAGGTTTTAAATATAAGCGTATTCGTTACGTTAAAAAAGTTCTTTCATAATTATTAAAAAACCCGGTTATTCGGAAGCTTTTTATAAGATATAAATAAAAAGGATTTCTTATACGTTTTTGTAATAACTTAGAAAAATGTTATAATTTCAAAATATATTAACAAAAGTTAAAAAGCAACTAAAATGTAACCCTTAAATAAAAAAAGATATTACGTAATCTTTATATAATGGCAGGTATTACGGCAACCGAAATATCTATTATCCGGATTATTATTACTTCCGTACGACCTAACTTCCTGCAGGAAATAACTGGATTAAATATATTTACGTTTAAATTTTCTAAGGAAATCCATATCTTACGGTTTACGCTTAATACTTTTAACCTAACGTTCGGAAACCTAACCGCGCGCTTACTTTTCCGGAAACTAAGCAAAACCTTTAACGATAAAATTAATTAATTCGCTTCTGCCGAATTACGGGTTAAACAATTAATACGTACCTTCGAAAAAGCACGCCTTAAAAAACGTAAGAAAGTTATCGCTGACCCGAACAAAAAATTCGTGCAACTAAAGAACGTCCGGAAAGTAAAAGCAGGGATACAAGAATTTAAAGTACCTAGGAAAAATACTTAGCGAAACAATACGGTTACCGAAAAAAACAAAGGAAAATTTAAATTCGGATATTACTTAAGATTATATTAAGGTCCATAGAACCGACTCGGAAAGCGATTGATTAAGTAGTTGTTGATATATAGCTATTTAAATTGAAATGTGTTGTTACGAATCCTTTCAAAAATGGGTGGCGCGTGGATGGGGCGGCCCGCAGAGGGCTGGGCCACCTTACTGCAAAGCTAGCGGTGAGTAATATGGACACGCTTACATTAGGCTCCTCACAGCACTGACTAGCAGAAACTCGGAAAACAGACAGAATAGGGGAAACTCGCCCGCGAGACCGGCTTAAAGAATGATGCCGGCAAAACCAAGCCACTAAGAAGAAGTGCCTAACTTCAGATACGGCCCTTAGAAGCTGAGACGCTCTCGATACCGGATCCTGCGCGTGCGCATCGACTTCAGCATCGCTAACCCGATAGATTCTAAAGAGAGAATTAAAGCTAGCTCCCGTGTAGGAGCAGAGATGAATATGAATCGCACTGAGAGTCCTTTCAGTCATTAATATGCAGCAGATGGAGCATTGATACCGGGAGCTTGAAGAACAGAGTAGCCTAATGCATGGCTTGGTCGGTCACACTTAGGAGGTGGGATATCAAGATTTCAACCTAGGACATGGTCTTTCTTGTGGGAGCTTGTTTTTTTTTCTTTTTTGTAACGCTCTGGCCCTGAGATCAACAAGCTCGGTCGCGAGTCATGATAATGAGCGCGTGTTCGAAATGTTGCCATTGGCCGTCTCTTAAGTGTGCACGTTTCTTTGCAATCCTACACGAGAGCTGCATATTGTATAGAAAATGGAGTCGCAGCCGGGCAGGTTATTTACAGAATGCAACCGCCCCGCATGGTAACATCATATTGTAGGAATACGTATATAATCATATAACGCTTGAACTAATAACGTTTGAGCGCCCGATCTTTTGCCATAATCAAATACACATTATCACATGGCCTTCTCATCGCGCCGTCGAACGACAGCAGGGGCGCACGTGCGCATGCGCACAGTCACTTTGCCGCCACCGTTGCCGCTCTGGCCTCTCGTGGGGCTGGGACTGCCTCCAGGTGAGAATCCGGGAAGAGACTTATCTAAGGAACCGGTGACGGTGGCAAGTTCAACTGCTTAGCGCACCTAGACATGAACATGACGCGGGCGCTGGACGTGCAGCGACAGTTCGGCGCAGCGAGGAAGCAGTACATCGATGCTGGGACGCCGCACCCCCATGGCTACGCATATCTGAACCTACCAGCGACGCACCCGGAGTGAGCCGGACGTGCTTCGGCGCCGCAAACTGCTGGTGGGGCATGGAGGAGCTGGCGGGGCAGCGGGGCCGAGCCGTGACCCTGATCGCCTCGGAGTGGGGTTCGCCCTGCACCCGCTCGATCGGCTTTGGAGGCCGTGAAAAATGTGACGATCGAGATGTTGGGCGGACTCGGCGCGGTCTTGTGCGAGGTTATGCGGTATGACCAGTGGCTTTGGGATAGGGGTTGCTGAGTAGTACATCTTAATTCTATTACGTCGCTCGTAACTCGGCAGCACCAAGCTGTTTATGTTGCTTAAGAATCGACGACGTGGTAGTAGAGATCTTAGGCGAATACCACGCACTGTGTGGCGGGTTGCACATGTTCTCATGCAGTTGTACGCTTCAATATATGCTCCAAATCAGACTAGTAGCAACTCAGATCGACTGAGTTGGAATATCGAGTTGATGCTATTCCGCAGCCCACCGTCTTTTCCCATTAGCAAACGCCGAATAAGGCCGCCCATAAAATTCCCAGCTAACAGAATTATCCTTTAGTCTCCCATCTATAAATGCGTAAATACGATATACACCAGTACTTTCGGTTTTGAACTCACCTCAGGCGGACCTGCAATAGCACTCGCACCTGGACCTATGATCTCCGCCATAGCCTGAATCAGATACCATTCACCGTACATATCGGGCTTTTCTCCGGGCGCCATTTGGAGCCCAGCCGCGTGCTCGAGCATTTCGAGGCATTGTTCGCGCTGGCCCCATGGGCAAAACCTATCACGTTGGCTGTAATAGTCCGGAGCTACCACCAGCATCTCTTTGACGCCGGTAGCCGCAGTCAAGAGCCATAGCAGGGCCTACCGAACGAGAAATGTCAATGACTGCCGACCTAGCTTACGGGGGCACGGTTCGTCATATCGAAGCCCATCTATCTGATGGGGAAAGGACCGGAAAATTTCAAGAGCCATTAAGGAACCTGCGATTTCCTGCCCGCAGATACTGACCTGTAAGTCCGCCGTAATCTTGCCATCAAATTCTTGTAGGTGAGGGGGCAGCTGCGGCAAAAGCAACTTGAACGTGGCCTCCTCCCCAGCAGCAGAAGACCTTGGCGGCTCGTAAGGAACTTCCACGAGCCTTCTCGGCGGGTGGGATTCCGGGCTCCAGTATTCCCCCTCTTGCGGTGGCTTGCCCGGCTGCGTGAAATAGAAGACCAACGTCCGGATCTTAGGTATGAGGTCTGGTTGTTCCGAGAGGGTTCGGGCGAGAAGCATCAGTCTCTCTGTGCTCTCGGCTAGCACGAAGCAGTACAGGAGAGGCTGGGCGATCAAGCGGAACTGGTGCGAGCAGTAGCAGAGCCTGCATAGCGCCCTTCGGCCCTCAGAGATGTGATCCTGAAGGTCCTGCTTGTACCGATTGAGATTCTTTGGAGTTCTAGGTCGCCGAGGCACCAAGTGTGACAAGATCGACCTGATAAGCTCCGGCGGTAGGGATGACCGTACGCGCCCCATCCTTGGTGCTTCTGGGATAATTGCCCACCTGCTGATCATAAGCGACGAAAATTTGAATTCACCTGCTGTCAAGGTGTACAGCGTCTCGTATGGGTCCACGACATCTAACTTGCACGTGATATGTTCGTACTCCTCACCATGGTAAGCTTGGCGAATCCTTCACCCCCACCTAACGTCACAAGGTCAGACTCATGAACGATACAGCAGAAGTATCAATAGTGTAAATCCTCCTCTAAGATGTTCAGAAATTCTGTTCTTACAACGAAATATAAGTTAATAAAACGCCCCAAGGTTACTACACGATAAACGGCCCAAGCCATTAGCCCAAAAAATAATCTAAATGTCGTTGTGGCAGTGTTGCTTCCATGGAAATATATTCTGTTTTAAGGTATGCGGTAAGTACCCACGGATACCCACCCACCCACCTATAGCCGTAGGTAGGTATCCGTAGGTAAGCTTGGCATTTCAAAAAATTACCCACCCACGGGTACCCACGGGTAAAAATTTAAAAAATTTTAAAACATAACGAATAAAAAATATTTTTTATTCCGAAAGCAAAATCTATTAATAAAACGTATTAATCTATATATTTTTAGTTTATATATAATATAATACGTTTTTACGTATTAATTTACGTATTAATTTATCGTATTAATTTTCGTATTAATTATTTTCGTTGTTACGTTACGGCGGTAACGGTAAAGTTAAACCCGAAATATCGTTATTATTTTTTAACGTAATTTATTTATAAAAAACGTTAATTTTTTTTAAAAAGCTGCTATTTTTAATAATATTTATTTTAAATTATTAACAGGTTTTAATTTATTAACGAGCTTTAACTTATTAACGGATTTTAACTTATTAACGGTAACGTTAAAACTTGTTTTATCGTTTTTTATGGTACAGTTTATTTTATTATTTACGGGTTTTTTTTAGTTATTTTTTAACTGTAATTTTTCGTTATACTTTAATGTTTTTTTCGACGTTTATATTAAATTCGTTTTAGAAAAATGCATATTTATCGAAATTCACGTAATTAACCGGATTTATAATTTTAATTACGTAATAAATTAACTTTATATTTTTTTGTATTAAAGTAATTCGTTTATTATAAATATAATATAAATTAACGGCTATAAATAATTAATACGTCGATTAATACGTAAATCGGAAAAGTTAATATATTAATAAATAACATTATTAACATTAATTCCGTAACTTTTTAAAACGTATTTATTATTAATTATTAAAAACGTAAATTTGTTCCGTTTATATTTTGGGTAGTTTTAGGTATAATACGGCGAAACGGGACTTTAAAAACGAATAATCCGGTTTCTTTTTAATAACGCCTAATTTTTCGAAATATAACGGTTAAAAAAATTAATAAATATTAAGTAACAAGATATAAAATAAATATAAAGTATTTATTACCAAGTTTTTATCTTTTAGGTTTTTTAATTTAATTAGTTATATTTGCGGAAATCTTTTTTTAATTACGGTTTTACTTTTGCTTTTGCTTTTAATTAAGCTTTTAGTTTTATCTTTACCCTTAATTAAAAATCTGCTTTCGACATTTTTAATAATTAAAGCTACGTACGGTTTCAAATTTAAATTAATATATCGATTAATACGGCGATTAATACGTAAATTAATATAAATATATATTTACAAATTTTTATACGCGCTATAATTAAAAAACAACTTATTGTATTTAAAAAATAATATCGAAATCGAAAATAATCAATTAAAATTAATTAATAAAGTGCATTTACAACAAAATGTAACAAAAAATTTTGTTATATATTATATATATAATAGTTAATTACAGTAAAGCTTTTTAAATAATTTAATAAATCCATTTTTTTAAACATTATTAATATTAAAAAGGTTTATTAATATATTTACGAATATAACGGAAATCACAACATAAATTAATATCAAAAACCGCTGTATTTAAAATATATAAACAATTAATTAAAAAATCTAAATACTTACGTATATAAAAAAAATCGTACGACAAGATAATATTAACAACTAATTAATTATATCATTAAAAACGTACAAATTAACTTGCAATACGCTTATTCCTTGTCGGTATACTTTTCCGAACGAATTATAATAACCTTTTAAAATTATTATAAGCTTTTTTTTACCGTTTTTTGCCGGTGCAAGTATTGTAACGTTTTTAATTTTTGTTTTCTTTTTGGCGTTTACGTTAATTAAAGGTAACGTTAAGTTAGGTTTTTGCTTTACAATAATTTCATTATAAAGTTACTTTTTCGGTAAAAAACCAACTATATTTAAGGTTATTCCGTTATTAACCCGTAATACAGCAGTTTAAAAAACAAGTTAAAAATCGTTATTAATTTTACCGATAATACCGGTAGCAAGGTAAGCAACGTATAAGCCCCATTTTTCTGAAAATTTCGTATAAAAGGCATTTTTAATTTTTTTTTTCGACGTTCCGCAATTTACGTAAATTAATCGTTTTCCGTAAAATCGTATCGAACATTAAATTTTGAATTTTTTAACCTGTTTCGTAAATAAGTTATAATAAAAAGGTTAACCCGGAATATAAGATACGATATTTCGGAACGGTAATACAACTAAATCAACTTAACTCAAAATTACGTTCGTTCTATTAAAATCGTAACGGCTTAAATACAAAAATAATTACGGGCAAATACGATTAACCTAAAAAATAACTTTTTAACTTTCTATTAAAATAAAAAAATATCTTAATTAAGGGATAAATTTACGTACTGTTGAGATAGGTATGGCAAAAGGAATTGTTGATGGGGGGGGGGGGTCACTAGAGCAACGGCGGGGTGGGCGCGTTAGGCCCACATTTGTATGTACGTAGCCTAGACCTTCTGCCTCCCACCTTCAGAAGCAACAGAAATCAGAGAACAACAACGGTACCCTGAATTGCGAATCCGTATCTTCACACGTACGTATTAATTAACGTATTAATCCGCATATCGAAAGCCACTTTTAACTTACGTATTTCCAAAAAATAATCAACAATTTTTTTTTAAAACTAAAGCTAAATTTTATCGGAAATTAATATACTTAAAAGGTTACTTTATAATTAATAATTAATAAATACGGACATAAAAAAAATCTTACAAAAAATAAATACATACCCTTTAAGAAATTTTAACATTTTTGATTATAATTTTTAAAAAGCTTCGATTAATATGCTATTTATTAAGTAACTTCGTTACGTCGTTTTCGTACTTTTCGTAATAAAACTTATAAGTACTTTTAAAATAACGAATCGTTTTGTTACGAAAATAATTATTTATAAACAACTAACCTAAAAATTCTCTCTACCTATCGAAACGGAAATCTATTTTCAAATCCGATAAGGGATATAAAAATATTATAAAAATAAGGTAATACTTGTTCTTTTTAAACGCTTTTTCAATATAACGTTCGTAAAAATCCAAATACTTTTAAACGTTTTAACGCAATTTTTCGAGGTAAAATTAAAAAATACTAACAGAAATTCGATTATTTAAATAAGTTACGCACTTGTTAAAATACTTCTTTATAATTTTAAACCCTGTAAAAATATAACTATAATTCGTCGCTTTTGAAAAACGAAACAAATTAATTAATAAAACAAACGGTTTACAAATATCGATTAAGTAATCGATAATATCCCAAGTAATTTCCGATATTTCGAAACTATACATATTTTTGCGACATATATATTCCTTAATTACGGGCCTTAATTAATAAACCCGAATAAACATATACATTACGGAAGTTTAACAAATCTTTACATTTCGAATAACCTGTAATAATAATTAAATATTTAACAAACCCTTTTTTTTTAAATTAATCTAAACGTACTTAAAATGCTACTAACACTTTATATTAAAATTAATATATATCGCGAATTATTTAACTTAAAACAAATTATTAAAAAATAATTAATATAAAAATTAATACGGGAATTAATACGATATTCGTTACTTGCGAAATAAATAAATAATAAAATTAAACATATCTTTTTTATTATCCGATTAGCCGTATCGAACTTAATTTACTTAATTTGAGTTTTTCCTTTAATATCCCTTTTTACCTTTAAGCCCGTTTAATCTTTTTTTTTTCTTTTTTTGCAATTTTTAACCGTATAAAAAGTCGTTCATAAATATTTTATAAGGAATATAAGAAATAATAGAAATAGTTCGCCTCGTTTATTTACACCCGTATTTATTTTTTATGTATTTTTTAAAGTACTTTATGCCAAAATTCGCTTCGTTATTTATTGTAATTACTTAAATTTTAATATAAAGCCCGTATTTTTTTAACGCGGCATATAATTTTTAAATATTTAACTTTTTATTTTTATTTTTGCATAAGTTAATGTTAATAAAGATGTCTCTAAGTACTTAATTTTTGTCAATAAAATGGACATATACGTTTTAAAAAACATATATTAAGCCAGGGAAAATCTAAACGTTAATAATTACCGAAACGTAAAATTTAGGAAGGATATTTTTTAATTTTAAACGTATAACCTCTTTCACGTACTTCTTGTATTTATCTTTAAATACCCGGAATTTTAAAAGTTGATACGTAAGGCATATATACCGTACCTAATTAATAAATTACGGGTTTTCGATAAAATGCAAAGATATATATATATTAACCCATATTTTAACTATAAAACGGTTATTTTCGGACAAAATTCCAGTTATATAAAACGGATACTATCAAAAATTATAATTAATACGAAAATTAACATAAATAATTAATGGGATAATTCATAAAAATAATTAATACGTATAATATAAAAAGAAATTTCGACTTACAATAAAATTTATAACGGTTTATGCTTTTTTATTTCAAGTTTTTCTTTTTTTTACATAATCCATTATTTATATAATTTTTTAACGTAATAATGCTATTATTATTTTTGCTTAATTTCGGATATATCCGTATTTTATAACAAGTTACACAAATCATTATTAACTAACCCGTTTTTAAAATTACGCTTTATAACCAACTTTTCTAATACGGAAACTTTCGATTAAAAATAAAGATTTTATTAAAAAGCATTTCGTTTATCTCGTTATTAAAAGTTATTCGTTTTTAGAACTATTACTACCGTATAAACCATGCCTTAAACTTCTCACTGCTTTCTGTTTATAAATATAACATACTGGAATACCAAATCGTTAAAACGATATATCGTTTTTATTTTATCGGTTGTTATTATAAACCCGCGTATTTATTTTTTGTTTAATTAAAAACCTAGCTTATTTATTACCCGATTCGTAATTTAATTTGTCGAAATCTTCTTTATTTCCCAAATTAAATTCGTATTTTTTTCCTTTTAATTTGTTATTATTTATTTCGTAAAATTTCTTTTTCTGGATACGATCTTTTTCGAATTCGTTAATAACCGCTTTAGGAATCTTGTCGTCGGAAATCTCGTTTTCGATGTTCGGTTTTTCCCTAAAGTTAAGTTTAAGTTCGTTTTTGTTTTCGTTTTCGTTTTTGTTTTTGTCTTCGTTATACATAACATTACCTATTAATTATAGCTAGCTTTTTATTTCGAAAGCTTTATTTTCAATAAAGCTTAATTTATAATATTTATTATCGGTATTATTAAATTTAAAGGAATTATTATAATAAAGTAATAGCGTTATATTAAAATTTTGATTTTATATAACTTTTTGATATTATTTTGTAAATTAAAAAGTTAAGTTGTTAAAAAGAAAACATATACGATTAATAAATTGGAACTTTTAAATTAAAACGAACAGCTTAAGTAAAAATAAAAAACTTAAATAGAAAAAAATACGTTAGGTTACATAAAAAAATAATTATAAACGAATTATGTATAACCCGGCTTATATTAATAACGCTTACTTTTTTCCGGATTTTCAAGTTAAAGTTTTTATTTTATTTTAAATTTTTATTTATTTCATTTTTTAACATTTTTTCTTTTACTTTTTCTTAGAACCTATACACCCGAAATGCCTCCCCCTATATATAATAAAATCACACCTCCACCACGTCGCTTATTAGGCAATACGAAACGGTTAATTTGTTTTATTAGTTAATCCGATACTTCCAGTACTAATTCTAATAATTCAAAATCAACTCTTTCGAATAACGGAACTTCTACCGCAGAAATTCAAGTAACGAAAAATATAATCCAAACAACGAAAATTATTATTAAAAAGTCTCCTATGCAGCATATAAATACCGGCATAAAATCATTCCAGCAACAATTACGGACCGCTTCTACGTCTAAACAGAAACTTACTAAACAAAAACAAAAACGAATCCTTAAACAAAATAAATAATATCGCTAATTACAAAAAACAAAACTTGGAACGTAAACCCAAACCCGGCAGTATCGTTTTAAACCTAACAATAAGTTACAGATTAATACGTTAATTAATACGAAATTAATTAAAAAAAAAGCTGTAACGTTACGAAAAATTAAAAGATTTCAAAAATTATATAGCCCATTAATACCGAAGTCCTGTTTTTAACTTATAACACGGGAAATCCTACATAATACGCGACCAGACAAAAGTTTTAAAATTTAGTGGTCGGTATTAAAAGCATTACAGAAAACGGCGAAAAACAAATTAATAACGTTATTTATTAACAGTAACTTATGTACGATTTATACGAAAAAAATCACTATTTACCCGAAAATTTTAAATTTATTAGGGATATTTTTATTAAATTATAAAATATTTACTTTCTTTTTTCGGTTCTTTAAACGCGTTAATTACGTAACTTTAATTTTATTGTTAACAATTAATTTAAACTTTTTTCTTAACCGTTTCGGAAAAATTTTTTAATAAAATAAAGTATTAATTTTTTTACGTATTTGTTATTGCATTAATTATGCGATGACGATTTTGATATTAATAATTAATTTAAGGCAAATTCGATATTAGGTAATAAAATTACCTTTTTACGCTTTACGTATTTAATGAAAAAATATATACCCGTATTTTTAATTTAACGCGTATTAATTGTTATATTAATTCATACTTTATTATTATTTTAACATTATATTATTTGCCGGAAAAACGGATAATGAACGTTTTTACAAACGTTATAAACTTAACGATACGTTTTTAAGTAACAAAAATACTGCAAAAGCGTAATAACGAAACGAAATTTTTTTTGCGAAAATCCTAATAAAAAGATCGTAAAAAATATTTAACAAATATTACGAATTAAAATTCGGCGAAATAAAGCGGTTTAAGATAAAAACTATCCGGAACCGGACCTTATAATCCAAAATAAAGCTTACCGTAATATTACCAAAACCGCTAATAATTTATTATATGTTTTTTCTTATCTATATTTTGCTATATATTAATTTCTGTATTAATTTACATATTAATCGCTTTTAACCGTTTGTAAAATAAATACCTAAAGTAATTAGTTACCCAATATAATATTAATTTCAAATCACGTTTTAAAATAATTAAAACGGTTACGGGCAATTCGGGCTAATTATTTTACGAATTCCCTACTTTAAATAATAACTTTTTTTAAACGTCCGTTAACGAAAAATGGAAATTTATTCCTAAAAACGAACTATCGAAAAACGAACAAATCGCCTTATTATAATAAAATAACATAACGTACCGTTATACCTATTTCCAGAAATTCGAAAACAAGTTAACGTTAATAATTAATAATACAGTATATATTATAGCGGAAAAATTTGCCGAACTATTAATACTTATTTCGGAAAAATTCGATATTATACTATTTTAAATTAAAAAGGTAAGTTATTCTTTTTTTAAATTTTTAAATTTTCCAATTTTTTATCGTATTTTTTCCATATTATGTATTAAATTAATAATTTTTAAATTACTTAACCGTAAACTTTAACTTAACTTTTATTTTGATTCGCTTTTTTTATATATTAAATACTTTGCCCGCATAATTATTAATATAAGGTGGCCTACCCTTTTGCGGGCCGCCCTATTTACGCGTTATTCTATATTCGCGTCGCGTTTTATTTACTTACTGATTTTTTCTGTTATAAAAGCCCTTTTCATAATTATTTAGAAAATAATAAAAATTATTTTTTTATTTTTTTTATTTTTTTTTATTTTTTGCGATTTGAATGATATGTATTTTTCGGTTTAATTCCGTACGGTTTATATTATTAACGAGGTTTTCCGTGGGAGGTTGTTCCGATTAGCGTTTTGGGGATACCAGGTTTATAGATTGTATATACCGCGAAGGATTTTAGGTATTTTAACCCGCGAAGAGGTTAATAAGATTCGTTAAAGGTTATTACAAGATTAGGAGGAAATTTTAGTTTATTGGATTATTATATAAGGCCGTTTAGGTTATGCGTTATTTTATTTATAACGGTAACCTTAATATTTTCGGAAAGAACTAGTATTGCGGGTTTTTGTTACGTAACTTGCAGGTTAAGATTATTAAAGGCTTTACGATAGATTATAAACGCTTAAATGGTATTTTAATTATTACAATAAAAGTTTTTTTAATAACCTTAATATCAAAAATATTAAAAAGATTTTATTTTAATATTATCATAATATAAACGAGATTAGAATGATATAGGACGTCGGCGACAATACCTTCGTGTTTAGAAAAGCCTTACGTAAGTTTATTTTATTTAAAAATGGTGCGAAACGTATCTGGATTACGGTTATCACGTGCGTTAGCGCAGACGGAAAAGCATTTTTGCTATTTGTAATTTTTAACGGTACGGACGTATAATAATAGTAGTTTTTTGATACGAAAAATTAATTATATAAAAACTAGTATTTTATTATTTTTTCGAATAGTTGGACGAATAACGAGATAACGTTAAAATAGCTTTATAAGGTGTATATTTTTTATACGAAACCCGAGGATTTTGATTAATAACGCTTTTTGATATTTAACGGTTATTAAAGTTATATTACGTTCGAATTTATGTTAAAATATATTACGGATAAGATTTGGGTGATATGGTTTCTTGCGTATATATTATACGTTTTCTAGGGTTTAAATATGGGCGTATTCGTTATGTTAAAGAAGTTTTTTTATAGTTATTAAAAGGCCCGGTTATTTGGACGTTTTTTGTAAGATATAAATAAAAAGGACTTTTTGTACGTTTTCGCGATAGCTTAAAAAGATGTTATAATTTCGAAATATATTAATAAAAGTTGGAAAGTAACTGGAATATGGCTTTTAAATAAGGAAAAGGTATTACGTAATTTTTATGTAGTAGCAAGTACTGCGGTAGCCGAAATATTACTGCCCGGGTTGTTGTTATTTCTGTACGATTTAACTTTTTGTAGGAAATAGTTGGATTAGGTATATTTACGTTTAAATCTTTTAGGGAAGTTTATATTTTGCGGTTTACGCTTAATGCTTTCGATTTAACGTTCGAAAGTTTAATTGCGCGTTTATTTTTCCGGAAGCTGGATAAGGCTTTTAATAATAAAATTAATTAATTCGTTTTTGTCGAATTACGGATTAAACAATTAATACGTGCTTTCGAAGAAGTACGTTTTAGGAAATGCAGAAAAGTTATCGCCGACCTAAATAAAAAGTTTGTATAGTTAAAGGACGTCCGGAAGGTAAAAGCAGGGATATAAGGGCAATTTAAGGTATTTAGGAAAAATATTTAGCGAAACAATATGGTTACCGAGGAAGCGAAGGAAAATTTAAATTCGGATGTTATTTCAAAAATGGGTGGCGCGTGGATGGGGCGGCCCGTAGAGGGGTGGGCCACCTTAATTTTCAAATATGTTAAACGGAAAATGTTTTCGTTAAAACATAAAAATTATAAAATTTTCGTTAAAAAACGATAAACGGTAAATTAACGGATTAATACATAAATTAATACGTATGTTCGTTATTTAATTTTAAGTTTTGTTTTTTAGCATTAATTTTATTATATTTATATTTACTAAATCAAGCTTTTCTAAAAACCTTTATAAACTTCGTATTATAAAGTTAAAAAAAGTTCTTACAAATTACGTAATAATAACTTAATACCCGAAATCAAACTAAATATTCTTAATTTTATCTGTAATAAAAAGCTTGAAAAAACTTGGGTTATTTTTATTTTTTAATACCTTTGTTACTTTAATAATATTAATTTTTAGATAACAAATAACGAAAAAGAACTTTTAATTAATTTAATTAAATTTTAACTTTCTAATATTCGAACCTAGCTAAAGTTATTTCCGTAAATTACCGACAAATTTAAATTACGCCTTAAGTTTTATAAGTTCCGGTAAACTAAGCTATATATTTCTTTACGTATTAATTTTCGTATTAATTTTCGTATTAATTTTCTGTTTTTTTTTAGTTTTAAGCATAAACTTCGCCGGTTTACTTATTTTCTTAAAGGCGTTTTTTATTTTTATTTTACGGTTACGGGCATGTTAAGGAAAGTAATTTTTTTCGGTTATTATAACCGTAATATTTATAAATTTTAGTCGTTTTATTTTCCCGGCCTGGTTTAATTTTAAAATAAGCCGGTAACGTAATGATTTGAAAAAGCAGTTTTTTATTCGGCTTTAAAACGAAAAGTAAAATTAGCAGTAATATTAATATATATTTTAAAAGTTTATTTTATCGTTCCTAAAACCTTTATGAATAACTTTTTGTTTAGAGTATTTTTGCTTGGCTTATAGAAAATAATAAATTAAATTAATACCGAATTATAGTCGTTATTAAGTTTTTGCAAATATAAAAATTTAACGTTAAGTTATAAATTAATACGGTAAATTAATACGTAAATTAATACGTAAAAACGTATTATATAATATGCAGGCTAGGATTACATAAGTTTTTTAATTATTATAAGGTTTAATTTATACCGTATTTCTAT
Source organism: Monosporascus sp. 5C6A (assembly GCA_004155035.1). Lineage (NCBI taxonomy): Eukaryota > Fungi > Ascomycota > Sordariomycetes > Xylariales > Monosporascus > Monosporascus sp. 5C6A. The sequence continues at coordinate 195,291 of QJOB01000020.1, read as the reverse complement.
ACTATATATTTAAGTTTTAAATAAGTACCCGTAAATGGTTACCTATTTCGCACTTTAGGTACTTACGGGTAGTTAATCCGTAGGTATTTTCATTTTACCTACGTACCCCTATTAACCATCTACGTTAATTTTTACCTACCTACAGATACCCGTGGGTGGAAATTTTAACGTGGGTAGGTAGGTAGTGCAAACTTTATTCTGTTTTAACGGAAAACGATCCGTCTAAGATCGACTTCGTTTTTAAAGAATTGTCCTAGGTAATATAGTACGGCCGTCTATCGGATTTAAGCGGCCGCATGATTTTTGAATATCCGCATAACGCAGAACATTCCTTCTGAGGAAGTTTTAAATGCGAACTCCCAGCATCTATAGTTAGCCTCGGAGCAGCCGTCCAGGCACCCTTTTTAAGGTTACCAATTCGTAAATCGGGCTATAGGCTCGTACTAGTCTTTAAATAGAGTGGATTATAGAGGCTGCTTGAGAAATTAAGGTAGAAAGAGGGGAGAAGAGAGTATATTATCGAACCGGGTAGGTTGCGATTGGTAAAAAGTTAGGAAGCGATAGCTTCTTCCATAGACCCTATATAATATACAAGGGATATAGGAAATTGGCGACAGGATGGCAACTAAAGATGAGGCTACCCTGAAGAGTGTGAGGAGACTTTTGCCAGCAAAAGTATATGGAGGAAGGCTCGATCAAGAATAGGGGAAATCTCAAGGTGTGTCTGAAAAAGGTCAATTTAGCTATATTAAAGCTATGGACTTCTTGCAACAGCTAGGGAAAATCAGGGCTATATATATTCGGGAATAACCTTATAGTTAAGCAGATTATTCACTTATTAAACCACCTTATCCACTTATTATTCAGGAAGTAAATAATAAGGGTTGTTTTATAAGGTATTTTATAAGGTGTTTAATCTGCCGATACGGTTTCTGCTCAGCCCCAAACGTCGAATTCCGACAAGGGACCTCATATACTGAGCTAGTAGAAATCAACGCTGATATACGACTTGGTTACTCAAGTGAGGGTTGCACAGCGGCCGCTTTTCGGCTAAGCACCTGTCCGGTGCTTACTGTTGTCATAGGGCTTATTGGTTCCGAAACTTGCGTAAGCCATAGTAGCAATCTACGTCTGCCTGCCACTCATGAAAACTGCAGACAACTAGTACAAATCTTTGCCTTGTCCGATAGAGCGAATAAAACTTCCGAAGCGGGGCTGACTAATGATAAGTACGGACGATTTGCTAATATAACCCCCAAAGGCCAGGCTTCCGCCTTCAACTTAATTAGTAGACCATAGTCTCATCGAATGCAGCCGATCAAGACCCTGCATCCAGTCTGTTCTTCCGCCGCGGTTTCCATTCCTTAGTTTTCTGCTTTCTGTGTCTCTCTTGGCCATTCTTAATGATATAGAAAGTGTTTCCTGGGTCAGATTTTAGTAAGCTCCCGCTTCTTCGTAGAATACTTAACAATGCCCATCTTCTCGCTCTTCGCCAGTTGGGAACCAGCATCTATGTGCGGTTCGATTCTCCATATCACTCAACTCAGGGATAAGTCAAAGGATCTAGCTATACGGTTCACGTTGGCGTTCTGGGTGCGTGTTAAAAAGCTACAAGGATCGCCAGGGCTTGAAAAAAAAAGAGGCTCATCAGAAGCCGCATCCAAGCGTGTAAAAGCACCTGCCCAATCCTATGCTGACTTGGCTCAGCATTAACTTGCACCCCACTCACAGCCAAGCCTGCTGAGCATGCGCATTCCGCAAGCCGCAGTTTCACCATGACGTGAGATTCACTGAGCATGACCGTAATCCGGTCCCTAATAGGGTGTATAAAACCCGTGTGGCTCAGCGTAGGGCGGAGAGATGGGTACTCCTGGATCAGGCATAATTATACATGGGGTGACTTTCTAGACTTATGAATAATTAAGCCACTATATACTTTGAACCGTAGGTCCAGGACTTACCCATGGGAACCATGAAAGCATGTTTTGGAACATGTGGGTGATCGCTCCCTTCCGCTAGCGTAACGTTGCTCTCAAGAGTGTCTCAAATCATCAGACCAAATCTGCTTGAGCCTCGTATGCAATATGGCATTCGGCTGACACGTATATCGGTCCGTGGATTCAAACAGGTCCAACGCGACATATAAGAGTTAGCGAATACAGATTATAGTTGCAAGAGGTGAAGGATCAGGGAAAGTGGCAGGGAGGTGAACTGAAAGTGCTGTTCCACCTCTAAGCCCCCTTGCTAATGTGCTTGGCATTATGAATGGTTTGGATATCTTAAAAGCCCTAGGCTGCTATCGATCTAACTGCCACATACAATCGGCTATGTAATCAGTTGTTTGATAAGACAGTCTTCGAAAGGTCTTTTGTCTTCATGTTTGCTTATGTAATCGGCGCAGTAGTCTCTCTGTCTTGGTTATGATATGACCGACCGGACTCCCGCTCACCACGTGCCCTCCAACCTCCGGGCGCTTTTCAAACAGCGGTCAAATACCTAGGACTGATGATCGGCACTCTATGGGGAATTTAGGTATATACTCCGGCGCATGCATGATCCTTTCACGTTACTTATGTTTGTCGCCGGCTTGGTGGTAGAATGGTACTGCCTGCTTCCTCCATCGGGGTCATTGCAACGGACAGATTGCTCATAAGGCAACCCCCCTACCAACGAACCACCCCATTAACGCGCCACCCCATTTTTGGAATCATCGCTATTATAACCCTTTCATTTAAATAACAATATCTTAACAACCACTTCATCAATTAATTCCATATTAACCGGTACGTACAATAATATAATTAAAAATATTTTATTAATCTTTTCGTTTTTAAAATGTTCGTTTTTTTATCATTTTGTTAAATAATAATAAAACAACTTTTTATAAAAGCTTTATTTTATTCGGGTTAAAATCTTTTACTTTTTTAATTTTTGCTTTTTCAAAACGGTAGTTAGTTAATTATTATATATTTTAACAGTAAAAAATTTGTTTTTTTAAAAGAAAGTTTCTTGCTAAATTTGAAAAATAAAGAGCATGTTATAAGATTTTAGAAAATGAAATTAACGTTAACCAGGTTCTTTTTATTCCGAATTAAATTCTTATATAATTCAAATATTTTAAGTTTAAAAATAACAAATTAAATAAGAAAATTAAAATATAATAAAGTAAAATTTATTTATAAAATAAATATATCTACTATTTCCCTTTTTTTAACATATTTATTGTTTAATATTTTCGTTTATTAATAAAATACAAATTTGTTATTTTCTTGCTTTTTATGATATATTTCGAAATTATAATAACTTTACTTTACGGTTTTGAAAACGTTTAAAAATTCGATTTTATTTGTAATTTCGGAAACTTATCCGTAAAAACGTTTACGAAATTAATAACGGAATTTCCGTTTTAAAACAACATATATATGTTATGGCCCAGCAAGGCTTGGCCTTTCCAAAACAGTCGGAGGCTGCAGAAGGACAAACTCCGACCATGAGCTTAAGTTACGTAATTTGTAATTACGATAAATCCGGTAATTAGAAGTAATTATAATGGTTTGATTATTAGTGATTATTATGACGATAATGATTAATCATAATCCGGAATAATTAGTAATAATTACTGTAAATTAATAAAAAGGATATATACGTTTATTATTTCCTATAGTTTTAAATAGTACCAGTTTGTAATATAACTTGGTTACCTAAATTACCTTTAGTTATTTGTTATTATTAAACGTAATTAGTTTATTCCTTATTGCTTAGTTTTTTATAGTATTATTATTAACATAAACTTATACGATTAGGTTTAACAGTTGGTTAATTAGCCCAGCCGTTATATGTTATAAGCTTTTGTTTAGTAATATAGTTAGATTTTAAGCAATACTTGAACCGTTAATATGTCGATTAGTATACGAATAACAGTTACTTTTAAGTTTATAGTTTAATAATTCCAAGATAAGATTTAAAAGTTCGAGGTTATTATTTAATAACTTATTAATTAAGTAGTAGTAATTTAGTTAATTCCGGTTAGTACCTGTAAAATGAAGTTTAAGAAATTTTAGCCGTATAACGGGAAAGAGAATATATAAAGTTTTTTAACTTAGGTTTAGGTTTACATTTATTTCGAAAAGCTTATTAATTTAGCGGATTAAATTTTTATTATCGCGGTTTGTTTAAAGGAAGATATTTTTGATTAGTTTGAACTTATTATAAAGGATTTTTTGGAAAAAGGAAAGTCCGATTAGGAAAAGATTATTAAAGAGATTTTTTTTAATTACGTTAATTTCGAAAATCCGGATAAGGAACAAGTTGTAATTTAATAAATTTTTTAACTACGTTAAAAGGGATTAGTCTTTAAGTATACTGTAAAATTTAAGAATCTTATAATAAAAACAAGATAGGCGGATAAAAAGGATAATATTTTAATTAACGTATTTTATAAAGGGTTAAAGGAAGACGTTAAAGATAAAATTATTAAATTTTTACGACTTATAATATTTAATAAGTATATTACAGAAGTAATAAGAATCGATAACCGGCAATTCGAAAACGATATGAAAGAAAAAAATATTTTATTTTACGGGTTGGATATTTCAAAGCTAATTAAGGAAAAAGGCGTAAGATACTTTTTATTTTTTATAAAATAGCTTTAGGATTTATGGAACTTGGTATTACTTAATAACGAAATATAAGCTAAATATAATATTATAATTACGGCAAAATAGGATATGTTACTAGATAATATAAGTTATTATTAAAATCGATAAGAAAGTATATTAAACCCTAATATCCGAAGAATTACCGAAAGGTCGGAATGATAATAAATAAGTTAACATAATCCGAATTTAAGATAATTATTAGCCTATTACGGAAATACGATAAAGGCTTAAAAAAGTTAAGGCTTTTTTCCAAGTAGCGGTTAAGCGGAATTTTTTAGCTTTTACCTAATGGTTACAGGATTACCAGGAATGGCAGGAATTTTCAAAAGTAATTATATTAATTAATCAAAAAGAAATACGACAGGGACTAAAAGTAACTAAAGCCTTTTTACAGGCAGCGGTAAAAAGATAAATTTAAGAAACGCGATATAGGAGTTTCTATCTTATTAACTATAATTAGTTTCGATACCCTATTTACGTAAAAGAAACACAGCAAATTTACGATTAAATTACCCGTATGTAAAAGAAAGATTTCGATTTTTATACCCAAACTGGGTATAACCAGATAAACCAGTAATAATATCGAAAATTGCAAGTTTCCATTACATAGGAAAGAGTCGAAGATATAACATTAATTTTAACATAGCTTAAGGGCGAAAAATGTTCCTAAAAGGATTTTACGTACTATTTCAGATGGTACGATTATTAAACTTAAGAAAAATTAATTTAAAGAATTGTTAATAAGTATTATTAAAGGGTTATCACCGATATTCAAATATAGTTAACGTTTAAAATAAACCTTTAAAAACAGAAAATATTACAAAAAGAATTAGGAAAATTTTCCAATTAAAACTAATAAATTTTTTATGTAAGATAGGAGGCTATCAAAGGATTAAAAGACGACATTTGCGAAATTTGAAACTAATTATATTACCAAAAAAAAGATTTTTTAATTTAAAGCCCAGTTACGCTGTTAGAAAGGCCAGATAAAGCAGGTACAGAAAATATACGAACGACTTATAGAACAAATCCAACAATTTATAAAATTCCCAAAAAAGGAACGTTATTTGTAAAAAAGCCTTAAAATAACGCAAATTAGGAGTAATAATAAGAATTTCCTAAAATAGCTTTAAGCATAACGACAGGAGTTAATAACGACCCTATTACCTTAAAAATACAAATTAGGATATACTGATATACCGTAATAGTAAACTGCGGAACTTTAAGCGTTAATTACATTATTCCGAAGTTGGTAAATTAGCTTAAACTGCTATAAAAGGATAAAAAGCACTTTTATATCGCTGAAAACGTCGAAAGTTAGGTATTTATTTACGATAACGAAAAAATCGCACGCGAAATTAATTACCTTAAAATTTTTGTTTAAGGACAAATTTAAACAGTTAATTTCGATATCGTTCCGTTAAGAAATTACGACATAATCTTAAGAAAATTATGGTTATATCAATATAACCTTTTAATCGATTAGAGTACTGGTTAGGTAAAATTTATTTTATACCTTATTAATAAACAAAAAAACGGACGAGATTTTTATATTCGATTAATAAGGAAAAAAATAACGAATGTAAGTATAAAAATACGACAGAAACTTTACTACCTAAAGGAATACGATATAAAGAAAAAAGGCATAATAGACGCATTCGACGTATTATAGCTACTACCCGGGCATAACTTTGCGACATAAACGAAATCTTGGAATACCAGCCCGAAAAGCCAGAAAAAAACATGGTTAATGTATTACCATAATATTGCAAATATAAGCGATTGTTTCAAAAAAGCTTAAGACGAAGTTACCAAAATATAGCAAATAAGATTATGAAATAATATTTAAAAAGGGTACTTTACTTAAGTTCTACCTTATTTATAATTTGAATAAAGCAAAGTTTTATATTTTACGAAAATACCTAGAAAATAGATTCCAAAAGGGATGGATTTGACGATTTATATCTTTAACTGGATATTTTATATTTTTCGTACTAAAGAAAAACGATAAGTTTTAATTAATAATAAATTATCGATACCTTAATAACATTACTATTAAAAATAGAACATTTTTATTACTAATTACCGAAATGAAGGATTGCTTATAGGGAGCTAAATAATTTATTGCTTTAAATTTTAAAAATGGTTATAATTTGATACGAATTAAGTTAAGATATAAATGAAAAACGGGTTTTAAAACGAAATACGGACTGTATAGATACCTGGTTATATTAATAAGATTTACGAACGTATTAGTAACTTTTTAGCAAATAGTTAATTACGTATTTCGAAAGTACTTGGATATTTTCGTTATATATTATTTAGACGATATTTTGATTTTTTCGAAGTTAGAAAAGGTATATGTAAGATACGTTTATTAAGTTTTTTAAGCTTTACAAAACGCTAATTTGTTAGTTAACGCCGAAAAAAGTTAGTTTTATACGCAAGAAATGGAATATTTGGGATATATTATTACCCCAAGATATATTAAAATAAACTTAAAAAAGATTGTAGCAGTTACCGAATGGCCTATATTTATTATTATTACAGAAATACAGGTATTTATTGGATTCGTTAATTATTACCGAAAATTTATTAAATACTTTAGCAAGATTGCGATACCTTTATTTAATTTTACCAGAAAAGGGAACGAGTTTTAGTGGATAACGGAAATAAAAAAAGCTTTTTAATAGATTAAGAACGTAATCATTAATAAACCAGTATTGATTATATATAATCCAAAACGCCCAGTTAAATTAGAAACCGATTTTTCGGATTATACGTTAAACGCGGTTATCGGATACCGAAACGATTAAGGAATACTTTACCTAATTGCCTTTTATTTATGTAAATTAAAAGAAGTAAAATTAAATTATGCCATTCCGGACAAAAAGTTTATAGTTATTATTAAGGCTTTCCGGGAATTTAGGTATATGCTTAAAGGAAATTTCTACCAGATTAAGGTTTATACCGATTATAAAAATTTTACCCGTTTTATTATTATACGAGAACTTATAGGACGACAATTACGTTACGCGGAAAAGCTAACAAAATACGATTTCGTCATTATCTACTAGAAGAGCTTTGAAAACGGCAGGGTAGATACTTTTAGTAAACGACTTAATTTAAAAGAAAAATTGGTTAAGGTTAATTATAGGATTGTCGATGTTACTTTAGAAGGATACTTAAAATTACGATAAATTGCGATAATTAAGGCGATATCTTTTAACTTATATTAGAAAATGCAGTAATATAACGATAATTTATTTGATAATTAAAAAATAAATAAAATTTAAGTATTAATGAAATGTTAGCAGAACCTGATATAGGACGTATATTAATATTTATTTTATAGATATTTAAGGATTTACACAACTTTAAAATAATTATAACGTATTTATTATTTTCTTAAAATAAAAATAGTAATATAAAAAGTTAAAAAAATTGCGACATTTGTACTAAAATAAAGATTTTACAGCATAAATTATACGGAGAACTGCAACTATTTCCAGTTTTATAGCAACTATAAGATTCGATTATTATAAATTTTATTATTAAACTTCTTTTATCCGAAAACCTAACGACAAAAATATATTACGATAGCATTTTCGTAATCGTCGATCGATTTACGAATTTTTTACTTTATAATAAAAATACCGACATAAAACAGATAGTATATATTTTTTTTCGATATATCTTTAGCGTATACGGATTATTAACAGAAATTATATTAAATAAAGGTACCACTTTTATTTTTAAGTTTTAGCAGGGTTTTATGGCATAAATCGGCCTAAATTACAAATTATCTAACGTATTTAGATTTTAAACAAATAGGTAAACAAAACGGTTAAATTAAACCTTTAAGACTTATCTACGATATTATATTAATTACGAATAAAATAATTAAGTTAAAAGGCTATTAATAATTTAATTAGCTTATAATATGAACTCCTAGGAAAATATCAGAATAACCCTAGCAAACGTTAATTTTAATTTCATACCAGAAATTTATAAGAAAATACGTAATAACGGTTTAGTTAATATTAAAGCCATTTTAACGTTAAAACAACTTAAATAGCTATACGTAAAAATAAAAATAAAGCTCGAATTTATACGTAATTAAATAAAGAAATACTACAACCAGAAAATATTAAAAAAACCAACCTTTTCGAAAAAGAACATTTCCGAAAAAGAACATGGTCTACCTAACTACCAAAAATATCAAAATTAAATGTTTAAATTAAAAGCCCGATTTCAAATATATCGAACCATATAAGGTTACTAAAAAAAATTTCAAAAAACAACTACGAATTAAAGTTACTCCCGAAAATTAAGTTCCATCTAGTTTTTCATGTTTTTTTACTTAAATTAACAGCAAATACCATTAAATTTAATACAAAACAAAAAAATAAAACAAAAAAAGATGTACCAGTATACGAAATAAAGAAAATTTTAAATATATGCAGAAAAAACGGATTTATTAAATATTTAATTAAATAAAAAAACTACCCGGATTCCGAAAACACCTAGGAACCTGTTAAAAATTTCATAAACATTTAAGGTCTCCTAAAAAACTTTTACCAATAACGCTGGAATCGCCAGCCATAACCCCTTAATTAATACTATCGGTAATAAACCAGTCGATATTTTTAATACCCGACTGATCCATTAAACTAGGAACTTATGCTAATACAGCGGTACTGGTTTCCAGGCCTGCCTACTCCCGTTTTTCTTTTTTTTCCAGCTCGTTTAACGATTAAAAATTACGTTAAACTATAATAATACCTTTCGAACGCGTTAAAGCCTTTTGCTTACGTAACCGAATCAAACGAACTAAAATTTTGTTTATTTTCTCTTAATATCGCCGTTATATTTTTAAATAATACCGTTAAAGTTTCAAAAAACGCTTTTTTACAAACGTTTCCTTCCGTTTAAAATGTTAATATTTACGACGAATACTTTATAAAAACGATACCGGTACGCCGGTACCATTATAAAAATGACCTCGGGAAACATATTTCTTATATCGCGATACATTTTCCATTATCTTACATTCTAATCCTTTTAAAAAATACCAAAAATAAAGCATAACTTCGAAACCAAAATTATCAAAAGCTTCTATAAGTTCAACACGACAAACGGTAAAAAAACGTGGCTTACGATAAGTTTTATCTTTTCGATTAAATATATTAATTACCAAAAAAAGTAATAATAAGGAAAAGAAATTACTTACCAGAAATTACACATAAACAAATTAATTTTTAAAAGCAAAAATCCTAAAAAAAGGGAAATCGTATTATAACCTAGCAAAACTTAACTTTTTCAAAACGGTCGGAGGCTGCAAAAAAACAAATTCTAATCATAAACTTAAATTACGTAATTTATAATTACGGTAAATCCGGTAATCAAAAATAATTATAATAGTTTAATTACTAATAATCATTACGACGCTAATAATTAATCGTAATCCGGAATAATTAATAATAATTATTATAAATTAACAAGAAAAGATATATACGCTTATTATTTCCCATAATCTTAAATAACACCAGCTTATAATACAACTTGGTTACCCAGATTACCTTTAATTATCTGCTATTATCAAACGTAACTAGTTTACTCCTTATTGCTTAATTTCCTACAATACCACTGCTAATATAAACCCGTACGATTAGGTTTAATAGTTAGTTAACTAGCCCAGCCGTTACAATATATTTATATCAAAAAGTTGAAAGATATAAAAAACGTTATTAAAAAAGATAATAATGTAAATTTCATTTTAAACGTATATTTATATAACGTGTTCCGTAATGTAGCTGTTTTAGCCGTTAATACTTAAAAAATTTTATTTGTTAAGATATTCGAGATTAATATTAAAAAGAGAAATTTACGAAGTTATTTTAAATTTATTTAAATATTTGTTTAATCGGTTTTTTTTAAAAAAAATACCAGCTTTCGTATATGTTATTATCCGAATCGGGAAATTATTATTATTATACGTTAAAGCTATTAAAACTTTTAAATAATAGCAATACACGTTTGTTAATATTAGTATATACGATTATAATAATTTAATGTTTTTAAAAGAATTTTCTAAAACAAAAATATTTTTTATACTTTTTATTATTCCGATTTCGTTTACGTTATATCGGTTTCTTTATTTAATAACCTTAATTTTCGATAAAACGAAATATTCGAATAAAACGGTAATAAAAACCGGAAAAAACTTATTTACATGTTTATAATCGATTATTATACTTTTAAAGGTTTTAATATTATAATAAAAATGTAAAAATGAAGTTATTTAACTTTTTTTCAAATATGCGGAATTACCGTTATTAATTAAAAAACTTTGTACGTATAAGCGAAATCGAAAATAAAATAACGTATAATTTGAATAACATTATATAATAACTTAATTAATTAAAGTTTTTTAAAATTCGTAATATTTTTAACGAACTTTTATCAACTTTCGTTTTGTTGATATACCATTAATACGGCGTATTATATACAATTTATCAATATAATAACTTTTAAAAGCTAAATATACGGATTTTTATATTTTACCTTTTTAATAGCTTACGCCGTACGGAATTAAGTTACAAGCTGCATATCGTTAAAAAAGCAGATTTTAATAAATAAATAAACAAAAATTAATTTTCTAACACGTTATTAAAAAGGCCTTTTATAAAGAAAGAAATCAGTAAGTGAATCAACGCGCTACGCGGATGTGGGGTGGCGCGTTGATGGGGTGGCTCGTTAGTGGGGGGATTGCCTTATTCAGGAAGTGGTAAAGCTCCTCCGGTAAACAAGCTCATAGCGTCCCCAAAGCGGACTAATAGGGACATCATCTACAGTAACGTTAGTACCAAGTGCCGGCTACCGTATTCTGGGGAAAGGTACGGCGCCTCTGATTGGAGCGCAGTTCCTTTGCCAAGAGATCCTATGGGGTGTCTGTCTCTTCGTATATTGCTGACGATAGTTACAGTAGCTACTAGCTAATTTCTGCGACACCTGAAACCGTGGTCTACGTCCTCCCGCGAGGTGTAATCCACGGAAGAATCTCCCCAGTCTCGATGATACGATAACACGGCGGCGACGGGATTAGGAAGGAGCGTAGGCAACGGCCTTTTACCCCACCAAGTTTGCATTTCCTGCCAAACATTGGCTTGGGGGCCATTGCAGGTTGACAGTCTATAGGACGCGATTACCAGACACAAAAACACCGTGAATATAACTAGAATTTCTGCCTTGCACCCTTTGGGACTGAGAACGTGAAGTGGGTTACTTTTCCGCGACTATTTGGGCAACCGCCGCGGTGCGGCGGCCGCACTCGAGGGGCTCATGGCTTCATTGACGATTCTAACCTTCCGTTTCAGTCCAAGGGGCTTATTTCGTGGCTCGTCAGGAACTGTCTTGATTACACTCCCTCCTACACCACCTTCCTTTCTGCGCCTTGCCTCCTTCCAAAAGTGCAAAAGTTTCCTTTAAGGGCTAGAGTAATATAAGAGCCTTACGAGACCAGTTCTGTCCATGCGCTGTGTATAAAGGCAGGCTTCTTCAGCCGCCGTCCGCGAACATGTTGTACGGCGTCCGTCAACAGTCACCGAGATTCAGGGGCAAGAAGCGAGTTTCCACTACCGACTTGCCAATATGAAGCTCCTCGCCAGCCTCCCCTACCTAGCCGCCCTGGCGAACGCCGCCGCCGTCGAACTCGGAGAGCGGGCGGCGTCGTCACCTCTCGATGTCAAAATCGAGATGGTCGGCAACAGCCAGATCAAGGCCAGCATCACCAACACGGGCGACTCGGCCCTCAGGGTCTTCAAGACGGGCAGCATCCTCGATTCGCGACCCATCGAGAAGGTCAAGGTGTCCCACGGAGGTAAGCAGGCGGGGGCCCCCGGGATAGGATCTGAAAGTAAGCAGCGTACGGTTAAACTGACATGAGTGCTTCGTCATAATAGCCGACAAGGTCCCCTTCAGCGGCATGCGCGTCTATGTGGAGCCCTCCCTCGCCGACGCGGAGGAGGACTTCCAGACCATCGCCGCGGGCGAGACGGTCGAGGTCCAGTGGGACGCCGCCGAGGTCCACGACCTCAGCGGCGGCGGCGCCTTCGACTTCGCCGCCGCGGGAGCCCTGAAGTATACATATGCCATGGACAGCAACGACACCACGATCATGGAGATCGCGGGCGCGGCCGTCTACCAGTCCAACGTCGTGACTGCGCACAAGGTCGACGGCGCAGCGGCCGCCAGCGTGCGCCACGCCTTCCACCGCAAGACGAAGCGCACCACAGTCCAGGCCGACTGCGACAGCGCGCAGAGGAGCGTGCTCGAGGACGCCCTGAAACGCTGCCAGGCCTACGCGGATGGCGGGTTTGTGGCCGCGTGGACGGGGGGCGACGCCAAGATGGAGGAGTACTTCAAGTCCTCCTCGGGCTTGACGCGGAATACCGTGATGGATGTGTTGCTCCGTGTCGCGTCGGAGTGCGGCAGCGGCACGGAGGGCGTGTCGCGGACGCACTGCGCCGATATCTGGCCGGGGGGTAATTGCAACGGCGGCGTCGTCGCGTACACGGTCCCCTGGGAGTCGTACATCGTCTACTGCTCGAGCTGGTACGACTATCCCGCGACGACGGGCGACTGCCACGGCGTCGACCGCCCCTTCATCATGCTCCACGAGACGACGCACCTCGCGGAGGTCAAGGGGACCGACGACTACGGCTGCTACGGCTACGATTGCATGAGGAGCCTCAGCCCCGACCAGAACATCAACCACGCCGACACTTACGCGCTGTTCGCGAATGCCATCGCCGTCGGCTGTTAAGGGGTCTGCCTCCGTGGCGGTGTCAGGAAATAACATCCCAGCCGAAGAGTGACGGACTAATTAGCCACTACGGAGAAGGGGGCTTAACAGGAGGTTATAGAGACTATACGGCGCAATATATTGGTTCCTTTTCTAATCCTCCATTTATCGGCGCAATGACGGGCAAAGCTCCCTACCTATATGGAGACCTCGTTGAGAAACCCCCAATATCCTCCTGAGAGGCTTGCTGTAACGTAGCCTAGGTTAGCTCCTCAAGGAAAGATTATATATAAGCTAGCTAAACAGCAGAGGTAACCATAGGAACAAAATAGTTGGAATCTTTATACATTATATTTACGGCAGGGTAACATGGTTGTAGTAATGAGCTCTTCATAAGTATCTGCTATTACCAGTGGTTAGAGCTTCTAGGAAGTATTAGGCGCTTTACGCTCAGACAGGGTCGTTGAGTATACTACAAGGCGGTTTTGGTTATTACAAGTATAGAATACGGGTTTATTTGCAGTTACAAGGGAGGTAAACCCTTAATATCTGGAGCTCGCCAGAGCAATATACAGAACTACCAGCAAGGGCCCGTATTACTTATAACCAGCGTAATCATGGAGGATATGGTATTCGTAATGAGCGCCGCGGCTTGTTCGAATCGGCGTTGGAATAGGGATCGGAATAGGTGCATGAATAGGGGTAAGACGACCGGCACCTCTGTATATAAAGTTGTGTAGTCCCCCATACATCGAGGATGTCCTCTTAGGAGTATATCGAATGGGTATTCAGCCCATCATAATACAGTTATACGCGTGGCATCGAGTCTCATGCTCGGTGTCTTACTACGGTTGATAATTTAGCCGTGAATGATGCCGAGGACTCGATAGAACCTACAGCTGCCATATATGTGTTGGCTTACAAACCTGACTATCCTTAACTCGGTGTTAGAAAGGAATTGGGTTTGTAGGTTAACATTGAATATTCTAGGCCTATATGATGACTGTATCGCTGTGCTAGCTCTGGCCAAGTTTAGGCTAGTTTCCCGGCAACACCAGGTGGAGGTCACAGAGTCCGACTTCGTTGAGCACCAGGCTACCAAACATTGATTTTTAAGAGCCCATCTTTTGTTCATCACAAGCGGCCCCGAGGCTAGACATGTCGGGTGCCAAGGTGGAACCTTCTGGACCCGGGTCCTACGGCTATATATATATGGGGCCTTTCTCCCTACATAGTTAGGAAGGACAGGTGTTAATTAATGGCCGTCTCTATGGTTACCTGACAGCTAGTTTCCTGCCTTTCACTCTGTGCTGCCCATTTCCTCTGACAAGACCCGACCTAGGTCTAAATCTGAACCCCAACTTCTGCCCCTATCTGTCGCAGAATAGGGGTCACTTGCTTAGTCATCAAGGCCCAGGGCACCCCGGAAGAAAGCTTCCGGGGCTTCCACAAGTATATATAGAGCTTCCTAGTCACTGCTCTCTAGAGCTAGAACTATCCATGACAATTTACACTTCCCACACCTTATGCACACGTTCCTCACGATCTGCCTAACTGTGACACTATCAGACAGTATAGCTTCTAAGCCGGCAGATCGGAGCTTCAAAATATATCTCCACCTGTTACATCGATCCCACCGTTCACCATACCCTACAAATCCCTATCAAGTATTCCCAAGGAGTGAGCCGAAGGCCAAGATGTGTCTTCCGAACCTTAACCCCGAAAGGCCCAATATCCAGAAACACAAATCTCAGGAAAGACGTCGACACCCCCAAACGCTTGCTATGGACAACTGGGAAAATCGCAGTTCTCTATATTGGCGAGAGCACAACAATGCTCCAAGCAGTCAATACCGGGGCTTTCCTGTTCGAGCCTGTGGCTTGATTAGTCATTATTTACCGATATAAGTGTTATAAGCAAGGCTATGCTACTTACAGACTCGCCCGGACGCGTCGGATCTTGAAAGGTAATGCCGTAAGCATTCACCACATCTCCATCCGCCTAATGAGGGAGAGGTAATGTCAGCTAAACCTTACTAAGTCCAATTAATTCAAATTTAGCCAAGGCATATACCACTCACCTGCACAGCTACTTCGAGCTTGAGTAGAGAGAATTCATTACCCAGTGGTTGATATTGAAAGATTGGCGAAGTTGAAGATGTTTTCTTGCCGCAAGGACCTTGCCGAGCTCCACCTCCGTTACCAATGCGCCCCTTTTCTTATTTCCTTCAAGCTGTAGTAGCCAATTCAACCCTGTATGCTGCCTGGGGCAGGGATTCATCCATGGTAACTCGCAAAGCTGTCACCGTATGGCTGCGTAGGCCAGTATTTATTTAAATATATATGGATAGGAAATGCCAGAGCATCCTGAGGAGGATCCCGGGCGTCGCTCCAGATAGGAGTCCTTTATGGACAGAAATCGCAGATCTGGCTATGGGGTTGACTTACCATTGTCGATGATTATTGCACGTAGCCTTTTCCCAACTGGCGTGCTTAAGCTACTGCCTGCTTGTCTTCATTCATATGGCCCTGAAGTTGGTCCTAATACATTGCTACCTGGTCTTGTTAGTGACGTCAAATGGGACAACTCACTCAAAATAAAGTCTGGGTGTAGCATGTGTCGGAATTCGACGTTTGGGGCTGAGCAGAAACCGTATCGGCAGATCATAAAACAACCCTTATTATTCACTTCCTGAATAATAAGTGGATAATAAGTGAATAATCTGCTTAACCATAAGGTTATTCCCGAATATATATAGCCCTGATTTTCCCTAACTGTTGCAGGAAGTCCATAGCTTTGATATAGCTGAATTGACATTCTTTAGACACACCTTGAGATTTCCCCTATTCTTGATCGAGCCTTCCTCCATATACTTTTGCTGGCAAAAGTCTCCTCACAATCTTAAGGGTAGCCTCATCTTTAGTCGCCATCCTGTCGCCAATTTCTTACAGCATGTCAGTAACGCGGGGGTATCAGCTAGAAAGACCTGGAAAGGTCTGGATACTGTACGCGTAAGCGTACAGACGTCATATAACCCATATAGACGTCGTAAAGACTTTCTAAAATCTTTCAGGCTCGTATTAACAGCTATGACGTTATACTCGACGCCATCAGAATCCTTGCATCTCGACGAGTATAAATACACCCATATCTCCCAACTAGGTCCTCTGTGTAGCTAGTTATCCTTAGATTCAGACAACTGAATTCTATATACTGCTGCTTCCACCTCATTTCTGCTGCGACATTTGCTGAGAATCACCTCGTTCTTCCTTGAGTCTACCTCGCAAGCTTTTCCATACAAATTCACCCTATCTTTCTCATCTCTCCCTACAGAGTAACCTCATCTACTGTCCACTGACCTCCTAAAGGTATGCGCGCTATCGCCTCAAACGTCAAAATATAGTAAACGGGATTCTGCAGCGCATCCGTGTTTACCTGGGCTTTGGCGAATTGTATCTAAACAGGCGTCAATAATTTACGTCGTACTTATAATCTTATTCCATATACTTACCGCCGCCATCTTGATCTCGTCCTGCAATACATTATCATTAACTTTGTCGAGGTCTAACTAGGCAGGGGAGTTTACTTCTTTCTTGGCAAGATGCCACTAAACGAGGTTAACCAAGAATAAGACCATAGGGTAAGTAGGATGAATATACAAACCTCCTTGGTCCCCCGCTATAAATCGAAATAGCTGGGCTCAGAAACTTTCCTCTAAAGCGTGGGTTATATGTCCTACCTTCTGGCCTTTCGGCTTTTCCGCCTCGTTCTCGTCATCGGCGGGCGATCGCTGGTTATGATCAATAGTGGCTCGAACTGTTTAGACAGCATAACTAACGCCGCGCTTTCGGCCAGTTGGTGCGCCCTATTAAAGGTTAAATGAGGCTCAGCGAAGTATTAGGATCCGCCATACGGAATAGGTAGTGGCCTTTAACGTAGTTAGTTATATATCTGGCAACGATGTTCGGCATAAGAGCTTACCGCCGAAGGGTGGCGCTGCTAATGGATTATCGGTAAAGGGTGCGCATAAAGATCTAGGGGATGATCATACCGTGCCCGACATGGATCGTGGCTAGACATGGTAAGCCCCTTAATCGACGTATTGCAATAAGAACTTACTCCCGTTGGGACCCGTTGCTATATAGTTCATCAGCGTTAAATCGTAATATTGCCAAACGAAACTTACGCTCTGGGCCCCCAGTTGTCGCTAAAGAGCCCATCAGTTCCATATTCGGTGTAGGCTTAATAAACACTTACGTAGTTATTCTGCTGCTCCCAAAGGGCTCATTAGTGAACGCGTTTCCGAGTCACACATCAAGGGGGACTTCGCCCTCACTCTCGCTCTGTCCATCTGTGATGTTTGTTAGTCATTTCTTAATGCACTTGCTTAAGTTACTGGGGCTCCTACGGTGACAATCTAGTAGGTATCTAAGGCACGAGAACGATAAGTTTGTGGATTTCATCTTGGTCATAGAGGAGACTCAGCCCATCAGTGATATCTGTTAGCTATTAGTGAATTTCGCTCAAAATATTGGGGTTCTTACGATAGGGATGCTGAGTTCTACCACAGAGCTAAGTTACCGGCCTGGTCTGTTTCGGAGCCCTCAGGCAGACTGATGTGGACGTGGGTGGTGCATTCGTGCCTGTACCCCGTCACGACGTCGAAGTACACTTCGATGCTAGCTCACATCGCGTGTGATGATCGTAGGGTCCTCTACAATCGACCATTTCGAGTAATCAAGTCCGTACGCGTGGTGAAGGCTTCATGACATGCGTACAGGGCATTCGTGCTGCGGGCGAATGTGGGAGGATGTCTGTCGGCATGGAAGCTGTCGTTGGGGTAGTTGGCTTGGAAGCCGTTGCTTAGCTTGACGATAGAGATGACAAGGCTTTTCCGGATAATGATCCATTAGGTTGGTTGTGTGTGAACGGTGCATGGGGATTTTGAGAAAATTCGGGCCGCTTGTGGTAGCTGTTGGGCTAGTTTGGGCCATTGAAGTCTGAAGGATGCAGTGAAAAGAATTGTGTTAAAGGTGCGGTAGCTGGACACGGTTTGTTTGCCGAGAGGGCTTAGATCGACTGGAAATTGATCCCGGTCTGGTAGGTAGAAAAGGTCGATTAGTGGGATTATGATGATCAAAATTCTAGGATGAGGTGATTACGACGTAGGTAAATGTATGGTAGCTAGTATAATTTAAGAATGTACCGCCCGATCACCTTGATGCCTGATGCCTTGCAATGAACCCTTTAAGACCCAAAGACGATAAGCCCATGATTCCGCCTTCCTTACAATCAAGACCCTGACAGCGGGCAAGACGTCAACCCTGACTGCGACATACATGGCACACACAAGGTCTCACGGCACACATCAGGCACGCGGCGGAAACGACAAGTCTTAGCTGTTGTCATGATTCAAGATAGCAGATACAAGAACGGATAATAATGATGATTTGGCGCATATCCCCTTTGCCTGCTCCCAGCACTAAAACATGCAATGCGATTCGATTGCATGCCACGCAACGCGGTTACTACGCCTTGCGCCGGACCCCGTAGACCCAGTGATAATGATGATAATGATGACAACGACAACGAAAAGAGGCCTCCCATTTATGCTCTCGAATAATGCCCGGAACGCCAAGCGCTAAAATCCCTACTCAAAATGCAATGCATTCTCCAGCCCTGTGACAAGATGTGTGACGGATGATTGGCGCAGAACGGCACCGATGCCTTGTCGCGGCGCCAGGACGAATCTGACGAGCTGCAATCGCCCGCCCGCCGAAGAATATACGTACCACGGCTGAGTATCCCGTGGTGGACGAAGTTCTATCGTGCTATCGGACTTGATTAGATCGCGGACATCCTACGTCGAGACCTGTGGTGCAAGTGGTGCGGCTGGAGTCGGCTTCGGAGGCGACTCATCGAGCGATGTTGTGGTGTTAGTAGCGGATCCCAGCTGCGATGGCGAAAGGACATCTGAAATATTGTCAAGAGGAGGGGCCGGGGATCGAGGCGTTTTCGAGTCTTCACCTGCTGCCTTCGGTGATGACTTCTCTGTGGAATCGTTTTCGCAACCTCGAGAGCCAGTGACGGTGTGGAATTTCGATCTCCGCACGGTCTTCGGGGTTTTGGAAGACGTGCCTGCACTCTTCAATTGGTAGAACTCCTCGTCGTCCTCAGATGTTTCGACCTCTGGTGTCACGGGGGGTCGGGTCCTTCTTACCCTGCGCTTTGCTTCGGATGCGTCCGACGATTCCAACGACAGGCTTCTGCTCCTTGCGCTCTGGTAGCTCCTTCTGCCGTAGATCGAAGCGGTATTCCTCCTCGACTCTGATCTGCTGAAGGTCGTAGTTAATTCCAGCCCGGAGGGTAGCTCATCGCTCCTAAACTTCGCTTCCATAGCCCTCTCCTGCAGCAGCCGACCTAACGTGGGAGCTTCGCTCATCGTCGTCCTACGACTCACGTGACTTGCCATACTGCCACTACGGCTGACTGGGGCCTTGCCTTCCATGATCTTCGCCGCCGGAGGGGGTTGCAACATCCACTTGTGACCATCTTGATGAATTGGTCGCTGTCTTACTATTGGTGGATGATAATCGTTCACCGGTGGGTTTTTCGGTGCGAAATAAAACTGATACCTGTCCTCGTCCGTAACTGGTCTCGGCTCCACGCCTAAACTCGCTTCAATCCGGCGGTGGGCTGACGAACCCGCTTGCTTAATAGCGTCCATCAGCCTGTGGCCGGCTCTCGAGAACTCATGACCCCATAGCTCCTCGTCTTCTCGCTGGTACCGCTTCTTGTTCCAATCCTCTGATATGGATGTCGTTTGGCTAAGCGTGCTGTCTTCGGGTACGGCAGTAGGGCTGCTCTCCGGGTTTGTACTGCCCACTGCCATGCTGCTCCCCGCCACACTCGGCTGATCATTGCCAGCACTATTTAGGCCTCGTTGGCTGGTGTTCTTGCTCGAATTATACTTCCTCGCCTGAATGCGAGGACCCATCATGATCTCTTCTGACCAGTACGGATTCGTGTTGAAGGGATCGGGATGCTGATATGTTTCGGGGTGTTCGGCGCGAAGACGTTCCTTTTCCTTGCGTTCCTCCTTAGCCCTCTCCAAGGATTTCTGGTGGTGTCTTGCTTGCCTGCATGGTGTACAGGCGGCGAGATAGAAGATGGCAGACTGGAGAGCAACGCAGAACGACATGTCGAAAATGGGTGTGACGTGTCGCCTGGGCTCGGCAGGCTAGTGTCGGGGAAAAGAAATAGGTGGCCAAGCTGTACGGAACCGTGTGAGCCACCTCGAGAGTCGAGTAGATTCAAGCAACCCAGGCTTTTGCCCTGGACTGCATGAGGTGCTGAAGTCCTGGGTAATACACTGCAAGAGCGAGAACTCGATTGGTATTAAGTGAGAGACGGGGATTCCAACTGATCAACACGTCACGGGGTGAGCGTAACATGAAGATTCTCGACGTTGCAGGCACATGCGAGGTTGTCCTGTGGGAAGCTGGATCCTGGATCTTACACGTATGAGCATGTGACACTCGACTAATCGCGTTTCTATACGTATGATATGATAGTTCACAAGACGGAATTTCCAATATGTGTGTGCAGTTGGTTGCGTGGAATTGAATTGTGCTCCGTTAACAGAGGAGGAGCGGGAACAATTGAATTCAAGGGCGAAACCCGGGGTTACGCACGTTCCCTTTGTAAGGAGGTCATTGCAAATTAAAATTGGATGGGAAAGGGAAAGAGGTTAAGTTAGACTCAAAGTTCAGAAAGTCGAAAGTCAAAACGAGCGTAAGGTAGGAATTCACGACGTGAATAAGTGTGTAGACAAAAAGAGAGCAAGAAAGCTACAAAAGGTTGGAAAATGGGTTTGACCATCAAGGTGAGGCAGATGAGGACTGCTGATAGTTTCAGAGAGGCGGTTTCGTTTGACGAAGGAGGTGCGGGAATCGGGAATGCGAACTGGTGAGGCGACATTAGGTAGTAGGTATGTACTAAAGTACTAGCTGGGTTAGGTAGAATGCTACGCCAGCTATGTAGGAACACCCCAAATCTTATTATATTAGCTACTAAGCATATTAGCGGGTCGCTAAATCATCCCCTATCTCGCCTATCAACCCCGCTAGGGACTCCTCTTGGGGGATCTCGGGATGTTTCATTTCCGTCAGGAGACTGTTACATTTCCAGCAGCTCGTGCTGCGTGCCACTTCGACAGTTCCGTCGTATCCTGCTGCGCTGAAATGCAAAGTACATAGCACGAGAGAACGAGGTACATATTAAGGTCGCAAACTAAGGAGGTACCTAGTAGTCAATCAATCAATCCAATCTTATAAGAAAACGGTGGCAGCTGAGCCCTCTCCACCTTTCAAAGACTCTCAGCCCTTCTTCCGACCCCCAATGTTCGGATTCTCGCCACAGCCGCCACCAAATACCGACGGAGCGAATCAATTCATACGAAGACAGCAGCATTCTTACTCAGCTTCAGGCTTCAGGGCTCCAGACTTCAGCCATGTGTTTGATCCTTTGTCGCTTATGCCTCTTCCTTCCCACACCTGTACATGCGTCGTCCCGCGGACGCTTCTCGAATCCTATGTATCTCAGGAGGTATGACATGGACCATATGAAATATGTATAAGACGCAGGCGTTTTGAATGGCATCATTCGCACAAACAGCCAAGTCACCGGTTCCTCTTAAATCTCGGTCACGTTGTCCGATCGACACGGTTTAGTCTCACGGCAGCGTGGGGTTCGGGAGCGACCCAGCGCAGATGTGCCGCCTTACCCGGCCCGGTGCGCACCTTCGATAACAAGTCGGGACGTTATATATCGTCATCAATCCGCTCTGTCTGCATATGCGCAGGCATCAAGTGCTACGACTGTCCCATCAGCTAAAAAGCCCTCGGTAGATCCCATGACTCTCTGCGCCCGATCGGTCGCCCTCTCCCTAATTGGCTCATTAGTCAAAATGAGATGTATTGCGAGAAATGCCTCATCCGACTCAGATGTTCCCACCGCCAATCTACTGCGGCTAACCAGATTCATCCGCAACCGCATCGCATTTTTTGAGTGTTGAAAGGCTATTCAATCCTTGATGCCTACTCCATAGTTACTAAGCACCCCGGAACTATCTGGGGCGACGCCTGAATCAGCAATGGACGGACCTCGGATTCTGCGACGGAAGCCCCCAAGACGAGATTCCGTAATGATGAGACATTTTCCCATGCGAGCTTCAGCGAAGCCTTAGGATCACGGTATTTTCCTGGGTGCTCATCTTCCCTCCAATTGAGTCATTACAAATCCGCTTTCCCATCAACACGGAAATCATTAGCGTCGCATTGAGAGCCATTCTCGACTTTTACATGCCCTTGAGAGTTCGATGTTTCCTCGCCATGGCTCTAACTCTACAACACCAGGACTAGTTCTTTCTAGTAGTAGGGTCGGCGTGGGTTACATTTCTTGCGCGGCGAGAAACGCAGACACATCCAGCCCCCGGAAGCCATGTCCTGACTGACTCGTGAACGACCTTTGACATATGAACTTATTAACTATGTTCAGAGAGGCCTACAAGAATGATGAATCGTTCACCCAATTGGCCCCCAACGTGTGTCTCGCTTTGATCCGTAACCTAAGCCGTTGACAGCCTCTATGGCACCAAGACCGCCTTCTCTCAGTGGGGCTATACAGGTAAGTAATGTGGCAGACTTGAAGTATAAGTGATAAGCCGTGTGCAGATATCACGTCCAAGTATCCGGGTTCTCTTCATGTTCTATTTGCAGGCTTTGGTGAATGACCTACTCAAGAATGCATCATCAAACATACTGTACCTGGACCAACTATGCCTTGCGCCTTGCCCTTAGGTGGCCCAGTCCCCTTCCTGGGGGTATAGAGTGATTGCTTCTCGTGACCCCAGCTGGCGAGATATGGGCCCTGGGTTTACAAATTCAACTGCCTTGGATGAAGTCTGACGCACTAACTCTTGCTTTAATGCGAATGGAGAGTCCCTGGTGTGGTCTTCAGTTATGAATTGCGTGGAGACGTAAGAGCAGAGGACATTATTATTAAGAGAGAGATGACTTGGCTGTCATCACTCTGATCCAGCATTACGAATCGATTCCTCAGGATTAGACTGAAGCCGCTCACAGCACGCGGCAGACACGTCATCGTTCAATAGATACTCATGAAGAGTAAAAGAGAGAACGCTCAATCCCTGCAGTAGAGAGGAATCAAACGCACTTCCAGCTCAGAACCCGCTACCACGACCAGGTCCCCGACGTCCTCCCAATAGTAGTACCGGGCGGTGCCGTTGCCGCACGACCCCACCATCTGCCGCCAGGGGAAATCGACGTCGTCCGCCGTGCGCACGATCCGGCGGCTAGGGCCGCGCCAGAATTACGCCTTGAAGGGGCCCGAGCCCGCGACTATGACCGTGGCCACGGCCGGCGGCGCATCCCGGAGCGCCCGCTCGATCACCAAGCCCAGCCAGCGCATGAGGCCGGCTTCCGTGTCGGCTGGATCAGCGTTACGGTGTCGCATGTACTGCACCGCTTCTCGGGGACCCTTCGATCATCTCGGCGGGCCATGGGTGGTATGAAAGGAGCTGGAGGCAGGTCGCCTAGCGGGTTGTTGTTGCTGTGGAAGGGCTTGCCATCAGCGGCCAGGGGAATCGCATATACGCCATCGGGTATGGGCGCGATCCGGGTCTTGCAGAGGCCGGTGCCGATTAACGCAAGGATGATAGATAACCGAGCGAAATATACGTAGTGCTGGGCGGGATAAATAGGTTGACGGCAGGGTGGGAAGACAAGGGAGGCGAAGTCAACGGTGCCTCCTATGTGACTTGATGCGTCAGCATATGTGCTGTGAGGTAAGAGGGTTGGGGTGAATGTCGGAAGCCGTTCTCACGTCCATATACTTCAGCCTGCTTTGCCAAGTGGGCGAACATCTCATGCTATCAACCCCTTGTAGTCGTTTACGTCTCGGAGAGACGCAATCCTCTGCAGACGCGGCCGAAATCTCGTCTATGCGCACCGAGCTGCCGGTCACCGACCGTGCCGAACTGTCGGATCTCCAACAGCGTAATTCTTCAATTAACCAAACGGTCACATACTAGGATGGAAGCTCGTCATTTCACTTACTTAAGCTCCAGGAGGTCTATTCTATATCTCTTCAGCAGTAACAGTGTTGCATTCATTGTCTAGGAATCCGGAGATTTCCTCCTGAATAAGTGGGGCTACCCCTATACGAGGTAACAAAGTTTGGACTACTTTAATACGAGGTAACTAAGGCTAGGAAAAACCCTCCATACGTTCCCAGTTATTCACCTCTCAGTTAATGAATTCGTATCAGGGAATAATAAGCGAATCGCCTACTCAATCATACGGTTATTCATGGAGAGATGTATAACCCAACACATTGCAAATACGCAGCTGCCCCTATGTAGGTGCACTTGAGCATCAGCCTCCAAGATTGACTACCATTAGTTCTATCTGCCTAATCTTATCAAGCAACTTGTTGAAAATTCTCCCGAGCCGAATAGCCCCCAATGGGAATAACAGGATTTTTAGATTCGACGCTTAGAAGTAAGGGGGAGTAGGACTTCTCAAAGCAGGTTGAGCTCCCAATACTTCGCCTATGGATCTCCTTACTTCCGTGAATGAACTGTCCAGAGAGGTTTCCATAAGAACAAGCATAATATCGGACAGGCGAGGCCACCGGAATAAGATTGCAAATATATGACTCCTGATGCGTCCATAGACCTTCTTCCCCTTTTCCCGACGTGGGGGGCTTAGCCAACAGTCTTCTTCAGCATGTTGTCCCCGGGAGCGGCTTTACACTAGAGATTGTCCTCATACTCCCGCTGTGGCAGGAGGTACGGAAGATGCCCGCAGATTCTCGGGTATAGGTTTGTTTTCTCATCCTTCGCGAGTCACCTGTAGCCAGCCTTACTGCTTAATACCTGCGTGCACGTCATCTCCATGCATGATTAAGATCTCAGAGGGGCGGTGGCCAGGACAGCATCGCGATATGCACGCAATCTTTTCAGCGGCACCGTGCACGTTCCCGGTGTAGGAACAAGGGAGACGGGCAAAGAACCCCCCTATTAAGACACCCCGTGAAGCCATCAACACAGCGGACGGAGAAGTCCGCTGTGATGCTCTACCGGACCCCGAGCAATGACACCGGGACGCCACCGCGTTCAGGCGCTCCGCCTAGACCATCACGACCGAGTATGATGTTTGGGCATGAAACGCAATCTACATAACTGAGAGCGAGGTCTCCCAGTGCACAGCCAGCAGCCGCTGCCTTCTCCGACGAGGAATAAAGCGGCATACCCGGATTCGAGGCCGAAGGCGGCAGTACTGCGGCTTAAACGGACTGGCCAGCTCATGCTGCTCGATCCGCTGACCTAGCACCCGAGACGTGCAGCAGTAAGCGTGGCAAACCGCGGCAGCCTAGCTGAGCCCCTATCCCCAAGGACCAACTGTGTGTAGATGCCTGCGCATCATTCCTTAACCATCGGGACCCGCGCACAGAGGACCTCAACACACGGAATACTCTCAATAAGATACCTAGAGCGCATTCGCACCGCCCAACTACTCAGCCAGTACGTACATAACGCATGAGCAAACTACAAACCGGACGCCGAGCGCACCCCCATACAAACCACCTACAGACCCGCCGCCTCATCTCTTGCGCCCTGCGTCAACACGCCCAGAGATGTATCTGAGTTGTGGATTGGTCGGACGTTCCACCGCAGGGAGATGGGATGGACGGACGGACACGTGTGAGGATCCTCACCGACGGTGGCTGCGTGATGATCGACGCTGCCACGTATTAAGATTAAGGCTTAGCCGGAACGGCTGAGCTGCTACCCTTTGAGAGCTAGAGCTACCCTCCAGGTGTCTGAAAAATTGGCGCAGTGTCCCAAAGAATTGAACATGCCGCACCCAGATTTATTAGAAAATCGTGTAACTATAAAAAACTAGAATCTAGTATATGAATAAACAGAATGGTTTGAAACAGCCGTAAGTTGACGGTATGAATTTATGTTCTAAAAGTAAGAGGTTACTGCTTATGCCGTTTTCGAACAGTGCCATGCAGATCCGCTGTTTTCTTCTCAACCACCTGCCCTCTATAGTCAGTAGCTGGAATAAGGGGGGTTAGATAATGAGATCTTTATTGAGTACCTAACGTGATTCTGATATCCAATCCAGTAATTATAAATATGCTTGGTATCTAGTTGATGGTCAAGGGATTGACTATCCCGCTCTTTGCAGCAACTAATTGTGCATACCTCGAGCCACCATTCGTTCTACTAGAGCCCATAGTGACACATCAACCATATTGACACCCAATACCATAGTTAGATAAATTAAAATTAAATCACAAGACAACAAGCAAGAGAGATTCGTATAATAACATCTATAGAGTCCAGTCGCCCGACTCACTCCGTGACCACATATCTGGAGTCCCTATTTAGCCTACCATTGACACAAGAACTTCCCTCGTTCTCGAATGCTGTCATCCCCTTCCACCGCCACCCGGTCCAAGACCCAATGAACCGTCCACCCTTGTTGGGCACAAGAAAAAGCAACGAAGAAACGCCGTTGAAAAAGCTTGATCCCTTGTTCGTGGCGCTATGATACCATGGCGCCGACAAGGTCCAGGGTTTTCCGTCGCGGCTGCATGTATGTATGGCTACAAACTGGAACCGTCAAACATCCCTAGCAGCGCCAACCGGCAGCTGCGTGATGCCAGAAAACACGTAATTCCGATGTGACGGGGATGGCGTAGGTACCACATTCGTTTTTGGCCAACCACAAGACGAGAGTGCCTTTGCCGCCCAATCCAAGCCCAAACAGAGCTGGTAGCGTGGTGAATACCGATTTCTGCACCTGTACTGCATCTCATAGTGTACAAGGACGTGTCTGGCCGTAGAAAGGAGGGGTTTATGGTCGAATCTAGGGCCATGAAATGCTTTCAAATATATTTAAGAGAGGCAGTAGCCGCGGACTCCAGATAGCTCAAGCGCTTACCCTCCATTCATACATCCCACTCCTTCTCAACGTCGTCGTCATTATCGTCGGTCTCGTCAGGAGTTAAGGCAGCGAACGATGAGGAGCTGCTAGTGATGATGGGCCGCTTGGTAGTGGCCAGAGCAGCCACAGGTTTGCTGGCAGTGGTAGCCGAGGCGTCATTCGTGTCATTAGTAAGAGCGACGGGGGTGGCTGAGGACTCGGGAGCGGCATCCTTCTTCTTTCCCTTCTTCTTCGTCTTGACCTCGCTCCAAGACTCTTCCTGTCGGAGCATCTCCATCTGCTCCTCTTCCGATGGCACGCCCGACAGCCAGGGATCAGCGTTCTCCTGCTTGCTGTTGGTAGCGGTGACTGGAGCGGCTGGCTTCGTAGGTTCAGCCTTGGGCTTGGGCTGTTGCTCGAAGGTGTCTAGTGGCTGGACGGTGTCACCTGTGGTGGGCTTCTCATTCCAAGCATTCTTTTGGCTTGCCGTGAAGGTGGAGCCATCCTTGGCGGCCCGGCCCTCCGCAATGCGGGCTGTTCGTCGCTGCTGCTCCATCAAGACCTTGCGCTCCTTCTCCTGCTCCTCACGAATAGCCTTGGCAGCCTCGGCCTTCTTGCGGTTCTGGCGCTGCTTCTTCGTCTCGACTACTTCGGGAGCCTGCGTCTTCTTCCGCTCCTTAGGCTTGACTGAGTCGGTGTCAGTGAGGCGGAGGACCGAAGGGCCGGGCGCGGACGGCTCTAGCATATCAGATACGTCCTGGCCATTGACAGCCGGGGCAGCAGGGGAGGTGGGAGGGGAGAGGTCATCGTCAGCATCCCCAGCGTGAGAGGATGGGGCAGACGGTTTCTCAGCCTGTACGTTAGGGGTTTCCTCGGCTTTCGACTGCTTGATGGACTTCGCCCGCTTTTCCTCCGATTTCTTGGTGTTTAATTTAGTTCCGCTGTGAGTGTTGGATAGCTGACGAGCAAACTCGCGGTCGGCCTTCCTCTCAGCAGCCTCATCATTCTCCCACTTCTCGTAGTTCGGGGTCGAGGAAGTGTCTTCTTTGGATGCGACCGAAGGGGTCTTCGGCTTCGGCTTCTGCTTGACGGCCTTCTCGGCCTTCTTCTTGGCATCGCTGGCGAGGGAGGCAAGATCAGCCGACCGTTGCTGTCTACCGGTCTGCTTTAGTAAAGCGCGGGCATTGCTCTTTGCAAAGTATCTCTGATATGCAACAAATCCAATAAGGATAACTACAGCCCATCCACCATAAGTGGTGATTGGCGAGACAGCGCTGGACTTGTCCATGATAGGCGTATAATAGGAATACCGCCTCTAGGAAAGGCGATTGGGGCGAAGCTGGGACTTCAATCGAGATTGTAATGCGGAATTGCGATGGAGGCGCGGACGTCGGCGGTATCGGTCACGCAAAGGATGGAAGGTGACAAGATCCTCGTCGAAGAGTGAGAAGGTTGATTGACCAAAGGGATTTCAGCCGCGTGAGGAAATGATATACGAGAAGAATAAATAAATATCAATGAATAAACTTCACCGGCAACGGAAGTCGCGTTGCCAATTTGAGGAGAAGCCGGTAAGGATGATACAGAGTAGACGAAGCTGAGATGATTTGTGATTACTAATTGAACGAGAGAAGAGAAGTGACAGAAGTTTGTCGCTCCTAGATGGAAGGGAGCTGGCACCGTAGAGCTGTACAGTCAAGGCGAATTGAGGCTCAATTGATATTATCGTATGTCAAGCCGTAAAAGTAGAAGCAGAAAGACGTAGCTGAAGGGAAGGGCGAGCTCTGCCGTCACTCGGCGTTGTTAAGAGGAAGAAGATGGGGAGGATTGTCGTCGCTGAGGTAGCTTGGGATGGATAGAATGTGGATGGGCGGAGATAGAGACGAGACAGAGAGTAGCTTGAACCTTCACACAGAAAGAGGCCAGAGATCCAGGGGTTCATTCACCATCCACCCTTTTTGGAGTGTTGTCATTATTATTAAAGTTAAGGTAGGACATCCAACATTAGCAGCACCTCCCAAGCGATATTGCGCTCTGATATGTGTTGCCGTACCTGCCTTGTATTGTGTGGTGTGGTCGTGGACTGTGCCTTCCAGAGCTGTTGAGATCTGGCCACTATGGCCTTCCCCTTAACGGTAAGACGCTAAGGACGTATTAGGCTTAACTCAATCAGAATGGGGAAAGCTAGCCATTGTTTAGCGTCGACTTAAGTGGGTTTTCACAGTGGATGATCACAGATCCGTACGGTGACTGCAATCCATCGGTCAAAGTAGGTCCAAGCTTCGATTTGATAGCACTACGGGGCCCGAGGCTGTAGGGTTATGTATGTGCCTTCCGTACTTGGCCACTAAACTGTTCAAGACGAAATAATGGAGGGTGTGGTTGAATAGCGACACGAGGTAGTCTTATAAATGAGAACTTATTTGGATTGCAGATCTCGAGATCCAAGTAATGAATTTATCATTGCTATCTGTGCTTTTTAGGCGAGGCAGAGACTGAGAAGCGACATGGCTGTCAAGTCAATATGTCAGGTTTATTGTGAAGGGACAACCCAAGCTGGGCCATGGCAGATCGTAAAGGAGTCACTTTAACGTATCATGCACATGGCATCAATCAGTCTTCCATACATGTTTCCGGAAGTCTTTTGACATATGCAGGGCCAATCTATCGCGTCCTATCCGGTGCGGGCTCGGGGTAGCACAGCATCGGAACGCAAGGGCCGCTGGTCGCACCTGGCACAAAGTTTCACAACGGGAGAACATACCTGCACCCATACATGGCAGCTAAGTGCCACAGGGCATCTGTAACGGCTGAACCAAAGTCTGATTTCAATTCTGAAATGGGCGTTCCTCGTGCGATCCGATGATGAGTCCGTATAAGTTTCCGGCACTTGAAGGCTCTTCCCAAATAGCATGCAAGGCAAGGGAATAACTGACAAAGGGTGTTGTTAACCTTATCTTGGTACCCGATGCCGTGGTTTCTTACTAACAATACTGTTCATACCAATCCCGCCCGGCTCTGCCGTAGCCCTCCGGCGGTAACCGGCATGGGCAATTGTGTGCTTTCATCGATGATGTCTACCTTGCAAGAACAGTCACAGCCCTTGTCAAACTATTTTGGTCTACTGGTCGTTGTTCCGAGTAGATTTCTTGGGTGAATATCTCTCCTCCTTTACTTCTTACTATATACTAGTTATGATTTTTTCAAGTAACTAGATGCTCCCTCTCAACTGGGCCCGGGTAAGATCAGCTTTTAGATAAGAAAGGGCTCCCCGCAAAGGAAGAACCCCACCTGGAAGATAGCGACGCCGCACTATCAGCACTTGGCCTGAAAGCCCATCATACTTATAAAACGTCCTTTCAACGCTCCAATTTCATCTGAACGTATGGCTCCAAAGAGCAAGGTCATCATTGATACCGATCCGGGTGAGCTTGAGAGACAGGTTTCAAACCTAGCGGAACGAACATGCACCAACTAACGCCTTGTAGGTGCTGACGATGTCCTGGCCATCCTCTTGGCCCTGGCCTCCCGGCCGGAGGAGATAGACCTTCTCATGATCTCCGTCACGTACGGGAATGTGCGGGTGGAGAGCTGCTTGCGGAACGCCGTTGGCGTGTTCCACGTGCTGGACAAGGAGATGGAGTGGCGCGAGTCGCGGGGCAAACCTCTGGGGTTCGACGTGCTGCGGAAAAGCAGGCCCATCGTGGCTGTGGGGCCGGAACACGCCCTCGAGGAGGAGCTGCTGATGGAGGACGGCTTCCGTGAGTTATTGTAGGCCCTTTCGCCGCATCGCCGATGAGCGTTGTTATGGTTAATCAGGGACATCACAGATGGTGCGGACGGTTTACATGGAGTCCACGAGGCTGTGAGTGAGATACATATATCTCTCTTATGAGCGGCTGCACGACTGACTGAGAACAGCATCCTCACCTGTCGCCTGCTGATACGTGGAAAGCGTTGTTCAAGGATGGCTTGCCAGCCGCAGAAGAGGATCCAGCATTCTGCCGGTACTTTAAGCCGTCCAAGACGCCAGCACACCAAGAGATCCTCCGTATCCTGAAGGAGGAGCCCGCGGGCACAATCACCATCTGTGCCGTCGGGCCCCTGACCAACCTGGCCATGGCTGCGGCGGAGGACCCAGAGACGTTCCTCAGGGTGAAAGAGGTGGTCGTCATGGGAGGCGCGGTGGACGTCGAGGGCAACATCACGCCCGTTGCCGAGTTCAACATATACGCGGACGCCGTCGCTACGGCACGAATCTTCGCCCTGACCTCGCCGACACCCTCGTCCACGATGCCTCCCGTTCCCAAGGACAAGGCTACCCTCGCGCCATACCCGGAGAAGCTCTCGAAGCAGCTGGATCTGAAGCTGATGCCGCTTGATATCACGACGCCGCACCTCCTGAACATGGGTTATTTCCTCGAGACGATAGAGGCGCAGCTCGCTATCGGCAGCCCGCTGGCCACCTGGATCAACACGTTCATGACCGGAATCTTCCGTCAGATAACCTCCATGGTCGGCCCGGATGTAGAACCCGGGCTCTCGCTCCATGACCCGCTTACGATCTGGTACGCCCTCGACCCGCAGAATCCCAGGTGGAAGCTGCACAAGGACGCACCGGAGGATATCCGCGTCGAGACGTCTGGCCAGTGGACGCATGGGATGTGCATCAAGGACCGTCGTGGCAGAGTGCGAGCTTCGAATATAGGCCTGGATGAGGTGCCGGGTGACGAGTTCGGGTGGCTGAGCGTGAAGAGGGGCAATAGGATCAACAGGTTTGTTGACAGCCCGGGTTTTGAGGCCTTTGCACCATTCTTAATGAAGCGGCTGTTTGGATGAGGCAGATGGGCAGGTTCCATAGGCGCATAGCGGACAGATAGTGACGAACGACACGGTGACCTGCGCGCAGATGGACGACATAAAAGATGTCAGCAAGGGGCAAATATGGTATCATTAGACAACGTGCGTACCCTATGGAGTAACTCGTAAACCCATTCTTCACAACACGTGTATCCGCACCTTTTCCTTAACGCCATATATGCAACCAAGTAGAAACTTCACACGCTGGTGCTAATGTTGTCACACCCGAGCCCTAGCCGCCTATATGTGCTTGATCCCTCCGATGGCCGAACCCTTGACTGCTTTCCAGTTGATACTCTCATCCAGCGGCTCGTCGACCAGTCCTACCAGGCAGACGTTGTCTCCTCGGACTAGGTACAGACCTAGCTGGATCTCTTCCGAGGGTTCAACGTCGTCGGGATCGCGGATGACACGCTCGACCGTCTGGCTGAGCACCTGGAGGGAAGCCGAAGTTAGTCGCTAGTTTCCAACTGTGCTCCTCAGTAGGTCCTAGGAGCTTGCTTAACCTACCAAGTTGGTGGTCTGGTCGCAGCTCAGAAGCTTCCCCACCAGGGTTCGCGAGTCCGCCGTGATAATGCACACCTTCTCTAGGGGACTGTCAGAATCGCGGCCGTGAGCTCTGGTGCGAATGGTAGCAGGAGAGGGGCGCGAGGAAGTCATTGCGCTGGAAGCGGGCACTTACTGTCGACGTAGCTATGGAGGTTCGACATCTTGATGGGGGGTAATGGAAGTCACGATACTTGGCTAGCTAGCTACCCGACCGACCTGCCGACCAAATTACTGGGCTTGCCGAGTCTCGAACAGGGATTGAGTTGCGACGGTGCCAGCTAGGAGGAGGGCGACGTTACGTGGGAGTCGTCATTCAAAAAAAGAAAAAAAAAAATGCACGCAACGTAGCTCACTCAGGTAGCTGTAGCTAGATAGACTCGAGTTCCATGTTAATCGGCACTACAGAAATGGTAGGTCCTTAGCTTTGGTTCACCTCCAGCTACCTATTGGACCCCGCCGATCGGAAGATCGGTGATGGATTCTTCCGCGTTCCTATCTGCATCCATCCGATTGAAGTGGTCAACACGTCCTCGGCGCTTATGCATTCCCGTGAATTGGAAGGCTTGGAAATCTTCGGCTCGGCCAATGATAACTTAATAAATTTTTCTTGGCTTTGTGAGATTGGTTACCGGATGGAAGACGAGCGTTATTACCATTTGGTTGGACTAGACAAGCCTGTATAACGCCTGGTCGTGGCTGTCGTGCTCAGGAGAACATCGAACTGCCTGAATTGACGACCAATCACTCCCAGGTACCACACAACGGTGAAACAGGATGATGAGCTAAGCATCCGGCCGTTTCGTTTCAATCGAGCGGTTGCCAAGCTCTGCCGCCAAGCATGATTGGCGCAGCCTACGAGGTAGTGTGGGATCCACTCAGGGACATGAGCCCTCTGACTTGTCCGGAGCATGCACATGCAGGGTCCAAACCGTCAGCCCTCCAGACTACAGGGAAAGGAGGGCCTGTCAACATCTGGGCTTCCGGTTCTGGATAGCAGACAGTCAGGAACCGCAGGTGCAGGTGCTCCTTTGTCGATCAGCTTGATTCTCGGTCCGTGTGTATAATTCACTGGATCCCACTCGCCTTTGTCCAGCTCACTCACTTCTCACCAACCATCACAAGTTCATTCATCTGGCCTGGTACCCTGTGTTCGCTTCGTCTTTCTCTAAGGGCCGTCGAGTTCTTCCTCTTCAATCCTTTGTATGCCAAGCAGTCCTTGAGCAACGATTGTCATTCATGAATAAGGTCCACTCTTGCACGAACATTGCCTTGAGTCGAGAACCGCTTTTTTAAGGACTCAGCCCTCCTATATATAGAGACTGCAAAGACACTGCACAGACCATTCTTTCGATCCTACTATCACCAACTAAGCCCTTCTTGAAGCCCGCTCTTCCTGGTAGACCCGTTCGACACGACACTGCCACTTTTCAATTCAATACACAGCCTTCTCGACTACTTATTTATTAAAGAGCAAGTTCTCTCAAATCTTACAGCAAACCAACAAAACCCTCAGAACTCCTACAAAACAAAAACACAATGAAGTCCCAGCTCGCCGTCGCCGCCACGGGATTCCTCCTCGCCGGTACCGCTCTCGGCTTCCCCGCGATCCCGCCCCTTCGGCACATCAGGGCCGCCAACGGCACCAGTGCCGCGGAGATCATTGCGCAGGTCGCCCCGGCGACGATCTCTTGCGACCTCGCCAAGACGCCGGACTGCCGCACCAACGTGGAGATCGCGCCGCACATGGTCCGCTCGTTCCAGAAGTACGGCGTCGTGAACGCCGGCGAGATCGCCGGCGTCCTCGCCCTGACGGCGTTTGAGTCGGTCGACTACAAGTACAAGCGCAACCAGTCCCCAGGCCGCCCCGGCCAGGGCACGGCCAACATGCAGATGTTCCCGTTCAACCTCGAGTACGCCCGCACGTTCGACGAGCTGGCGGAGCAGGTCGCCGCGCTCGGCCCCATCTCCGAGGCCGAGGGCGAGGACGACGACAAGAAGAACCAGCTCCTCGACCTGGTCGTCCCCGACGAGCGCAACTTCGGCTCCGGCGCCTGGTTCCTGTCCGCCAAGTGCACCTCCGACGTCCGCGACCAGCTGCAGACGGGCACTGACGCCGGTTTCGCCGCCTACATGGGCTGTGTCGGTGTCCAGGTCACGCCCGAGAGGGATGCTTACTGGCAGAGGGCCAAGCGGGCCTTGAACCTCTAGGTGCACCAAACGTGCCAGATGAAGTGGAGTTGGTGCGTGGTTAACAGGCCACGGAGAATGACGGGAATGAATGAGATGTTCTGACAGATTCACAATACCATTTAATGTCTATTTCATTAACATAAGGTTGGCTTATATTCTAAGCAATGATTCCTGAACAAATTCTGGGAGCAAAATATATAGAGGCATCAGTTTAAGAAAAGACGTAAACATTACTTAGATGAACATCTCTGTCGGTGTCTACCGATATCCCTAGCTAGCATTGAAACTGGGATAGTATACGAGGTTTGAGGGTGAGAAGCGTAGATTGTGAAATATAAGCACCACGCAGCCTCCCCTAGTCTTTCAAATCAACGTATATACCTACTTTGCAACCATGCAACAGACGCCCATTCAGCCGTCCTATGCGCGATGATATGAGCCAGGCCGCACTTTTATCATCCTGTAGCGCCGTCCCGGGTGCGCTACTGTCCGGGCCTACTGGATCCAGCCGGGACAGCCCACCTCGCCTCCGCCCCCACGGCTCTGGCCTTCCGAAACCCACCCGTGGCGGTTCGGCCTCGAGCACCTGGCAGGAAGATCTCCACCCATGTCCCCGTATCAGTCCGCGCCCGGCTGGCGCGCCAGTCGATCTCCAGCCTTAGTTCCATTGGCGGTTTCTGGGTGCGCGTACGTAGATAAACCAAGCCACTGAGAGTGTGCGTAAAACAGTACCGTTACGCCAAACGTGGAAGCGCGACCCGTTCTTCTGATCTCGATAGAATGCAGCAGGGGGCGCGGGAACAGCGTAATAAACGGGGCCCGAGGCCGGACTCCAGCCGCGACTGGCCTCAGCCCGGCTACCCCCTATGGCGCGTTGGCGGGTCCAAGCCAGGTAAGGTTTTCATTCGACATCTAGGCAGCATTTCGGCAATAGCTAACGTCAGGACAATAACAGGGGCTGGGGTATCTGGGACATGCGTGCGCCATTGCGGTCATGCTTACAAGTTGACGAGTACAGGATGAAGCGACTACACAACACCCACAAGATGCGCGGGCGGATCGGTCCAGCCGGATGAGCATCGAAATATACGGCACGGAGGGATCCGGGTCCGTGACTCGCTGAGTTTGAAACCCGCCGGACGGCCTGAGTGGGGACAACCCGGAGATAACCGGGTGGTCTGTAGGACAAAAGAGAGGAGGCGTATTGTGAGCCGCTGCCTATATGAGATATACGTATATTCTAGATTGCGTCCCGGTTGTGAGTCTTGTGCCGCAACTATTAGCAATATCCGCGAGTGCGCTTCTCTGCTGGTATTAGCTGCTACTCTGCCACAAGACCCGAGTGCACGAGATAAGCGTCCCGCAGGGCGTGTTACATGCGGGCAACATGGAAAATTGGCGCCTTTGGCTCACAAGAGATGCAGACGGTGTCTGCCCGAGGATTGCACGGTGTCGAGCGTCTCAGGTCCAGGTCAATGCAGATGCGTCGAGAGGAGCGTTGTTCTATTCCCCGCCGTTCGCCGGCTATACATACACGAACGGTGTCTCCAACGACCTTGAATTCGTAAGATTCTAAGACCATTCCGTCTCACGCCCCAGCGGGAATTCCTTCACGATCTTCTCATAACTAATCCGAGAAGTCATCAGCAAGCAACCGGATGCAACGGTGAGTCCTCTTTCTGATAGACCGTTCGGTTCCAGCGGCCCCGAGTCTCACCATAGTGCTCCCTAGGCATATGCAGATTCCACCAACAGATGGAGGATTTCCTCCCGCCTCCCTTAGCCCGGGGGAGGTTTCCCGGATGTCCCTGTGTTCATGAAGTTGAAGGATTCCTCAGCTGAAGAACCTTGCTGAGATTGTTGCTCCGGAGCGAAAAAGCCCCATGAAGATGCATCGAGTCCCCAGTTGGTGGTAGTATTAGCGTAATTGTCAATGGCATCCTATAATTCCAAGTCAGTTCACAGCTTGGAAAGGGCACCGGATCTATGGGAAAGGTAGGCTTACCCAGTCAATAGTTTGGTCAAGCGCCATACCACTACCACCGGGTAGATTCGTGAACATAGTGAACGGGGAAGCAGCGTTGTTGTTTGTTCCGCCGCTTATACTGTCAGCTGGAGGCATTGGCGAGAATCCCGTCCCAGGGCCAAGATCGAGATTGGGATAAGTTGTTCCGCCTGGTGATTGAAAGCTACTCGGGGTCAATCCGGAGAGCATGCCCAAGGTCATAGCTGCCGACTCCTCGGGTTGCATTTCAGCTTCGCCATAAGTTCCAAACAGGCTTTCGCCCTTGCTTACTTCTGGCGGAGGTGGCGGAGAGTCCGGGTTTTTGATCTTGTCCAACATGATCTCGATAATATGTGCAGCTTTGTAACCCTCTACAGAGTCTTCCGAGATGGTCTTCCATATACCTAGCGCCTGCTCGAGGGCTTCGATCATATCTCGGCGCTGTTCTGGCGTCCAGAAGTACATGGTCTGCGAGTCTTGACGCTGGCCTGAAACAGCGGCTTGGTTGTCGTGGCGAAGGTCCAACATCACGAGGATCGTTGGCAGCAAGGTGTCCTTGGATGTTGACTGGACGTACC
Organism: Monosporascus sp. 5C6A; assembly: GCA_004155035.1. Lineage (NCBI taxonomy): Eukaryota > Fungi > Ascomycota > Sordariomycetes > Xylariales > Monosporascus > Monosporascus sp. 5C6A. The sequence continues at coordinate 157,624 of QJOB01000020.1, read as the reverse complement.
ATTTCAAGGTGCGGAGACGCCCATTGGGCTGACACTCGCGGTAAACGTCTCGGAAATGAGTTAGAGTTTCTAATGAAGCCTCGACCGCGCTACGCCGGGAGTGGGCATAGCGTGGGTTTTGTCGCGCTTGGATCATATGTTTCTTATGCAATATGCACATTATCTTGTTGTACAGGATGTTGATGTTTAGCCGTGCCATTATTAGAGTTATAGGGTCATGCGACCCCTCGAGCGGCTGCATCTTCAGATGAGGTGGAAGTTCGTCCATGGCTTCGCGGAGTTTTCGATCGTGGAGCAAGATCTCATCATATGTCACAGGTTGGCCGACTCGAGTGACTGTCTGGAGGATTCTCCCGAACTCCAAAGTTATTCTCGCCTTGGCGATCTGATATGCAATAGGGGTGGGTTCCGTGATTGGTCTCGATGGAGGCAGAGCTTTCGAGTTCTGCCCGAACTCCTCGTCAAATATATTGCGAGGAAGCTCGGTGTCCGTATCATGATCGTGTATCATGGTAGGCAGAGACACCTTCAAAATGGTCAGTGGTTGATTTTTATATATAAATGGAAACAGCAGCTTACTTGGTGGGAGAACGTCACGTCCGCCATCCGTATAAGAGCCCACGCTCGTCTTCTCATCTCCTAGCGGCACGGACATGTCAATAAGAAGCGCCCTTCGGGTGGATGCAAATCCCATCTGTCGAGATACGTACCCCTTGAAAAGGCGTGATTGACGGAAACCATCGTGAATCCCTGTGATAGCCCTGACGCATGGCAATTCTCGCAATTATCGACGCGATTAGCCATAACCCCAAGTCCGCGTCCCATCGAGACGAGTATTCTCCGAGAAGGTATAGGAGCAATGTTTCTACAGTGAACTCGACAGGTTTCGTATAATCAGCGACAACTAAACACTGCACAGTCCGCAAGCGATATTCGGCAGCCAGTTCAAGAGACCTGCCTTTCCACTCTAAGGGCTCATCTCCCACTTTGTGATAACTCAGCATGCCGAGGCACAGTGTACCATACAGCAGGCCTATCCACATGATTGATGACTTTGACGGATCTTGCCAGTGAGCTCGTAACTGTTGCTGGAACGTTGGCCCGTGTATGATACTGGCAGCTGTTTCGAGGGAGTTAAAATATCTTGACACCAGCGTCGATATCGCTGATTTCGAGGGCAACTCCGCTCTTAATTCCACTTGCGTTGCCGGGGGCGCCGAAAGCAAGAAGATTGGGGAGTCGCGAGCGGTCGCAGGTGTTGACGACATAACCTTTTCATAGCTGGTCTCGATGTCTTTCTTGTGCGTGGCAAAGAAGTTCTTCACCTCAGCAATGTCAGACAACAAAGTGTGCCAATGCTCCTGGCCGATATACAGAGACTTCCCCCTATCCGCGTCGAGTTTCAGGATGCCCACGGAGGCTGCTAAGCCGTCGTCGGTATCGCTATCTTCTCCATCGTCTCTTATGGCATCATCCTCGTCCATTTCGATCCTTGCAAACGATGAGCTGTCGGTACTAGACGAGGCTGCAGCTGCAGATTTAGTGCGGGTAGCGGAGGCGGCTGCCGCAACAGAAGACGCACCGATGTTGGCACCGCCATGCATGAGACTCAACACTAAACCTTCTAAACGATCAATACGATTCTGCATATCATCAGGACTAGAAGTAGCTCCGGCACTACTTTGGTTCTTCCTCCTGCTTGCTGGGGTAGCATAAATGCAGGACTGCGTGTCGCCGCGCTTGATGCAATTCTCACAGCTTGGATGGCCCCTATTACATTTCAGCCTGCCGACTTGGTTAGTACAGAAAATACTCTGAATAGCATAGCAATATCAGTAGGATCGAATCATCGAGTATTGACTCAGATCTACCTACTTTCTCGTCCGGCACGGGTGGCAACTAAGCGGTACCCGATTTCTACGCCTGACCACCCGGAACTGCTCCTCGGGCGAGTGACCCGAGGAGGAGGTCACAGCGGAAGGAGGAGTGGGGGTCATCTCGACTGGCTCGCCCTTGAAGTATAACCGAGGTGACAATATCTGGGTTGCTCGCTTTGGTGTAAGCAACGTATACCGGACTTAGGGGAAGTGGGGTAATATAAGAGCTAGGCCACCTCAACAATTCGTCACAAGCCAACTCCTAGTCCGCCTATTCGGTAGGCAGGGGGGCAAATCAGGGAGACTAATGGCTAACCCGGGATCGGCTTGAAGAGCACAGGTTGCCTTCCGCCTATGAAGCAACTGCTCGGAGGTAGGCAGCCACCTGCGGAATGGTAGAGTTGGGGTTACTGGGTTGCCGGAGATCAGCGCAAAAACCAGCCCCTTTGCGAATGAAAATCGAGTATGTCGGTCGGTTGAAATGAATATAAATAATGCTCTCGCGCGGCTCTTTTCCGTAACTTCTATGTTTGGGCACCTAGGTATATAGTCCTCAATCCGAAGGATACGTCCCACGACCTGGGTAGGCGCGCTTATGGGGACTATACAATTTCGAACGGGTTCCGGATCCCCACTGTCTCTCCAGGAGAAAAGACAATACTGCTAGACGTACTCGTGGGCGGAACGACGTATGCGAGCCTGTACGGATGGCAGCTTGTCTTTGTATCTCAAGTTGAGCTGATATGGCGTGTCGAAAGGGCGGGGCGGGGTCCAATCCAATGGCCAGTATCGTTGTATTTATCCCATCGACTGATACACTTTGGTACTGCTCTATATACACATGCGCTGGTTTCGGGACGCAGTTGAGGCCGATGCGCGAGCGAAGGCACAAGGGAAATGTTGCGACAGGTCGGCTTGAATACGGTGGCAGGATTCGGTCGCGGGGGTTTAGATAGTTATCGAGTGTAAATTGGTTATATATCTAGCCGGTCACCAGCAGAGAACAGGAGTATCTGATGAAGTGAACGCATTAAACCAAGTTCGCAGGATTGGAAGCGAGCGTCAAGAAGAAGAGGTCTGACATCCAGAGTCGAGTTCCGGGAACGTTGAGGAGGAGGGGGGAGTCTGATGATTTCGTGCTTAGCATGAAGAACGCGAATAGTAATTGGGTCGTAGGTTTTATGCATGCATGTCTCCCACATGTAAGTGGGGTGGAACTAGGCTAGATTAGGAAAAGAGAAAGAAACGGAGTCATAATATCCTGGGCTAGTGAAATTATTGGAGCCGACCTAAAGTAGCGAACTATTAGCGCTGTTAAGGAATCGAACCTTCCCTACTCACTATCAGCCTCCGCCTATAACTATTGGGGAAGCATAGCAGCCGTTCAGGTCTCTCAACCGCTATCAAGACCACCTAACCTTTCAATACCCCACCCCCATTGCATGCCGTGCAGTGCTCAGCCCTACCTAGTAGCGCTACGTAATCGCATGGTTGACTACAGCAAGCTGGGCGGCTCCACTTGACTTTCAAAGCACAAGGAGCAAATCTAGGCACCAACCAACATTACATACATCCGCGTACCTAGCATTAAATCATGAACCATTCGAATGTCTCTCCATAGAACGAGAACAGTTGGAATATATCGTCCGATATCAGGTCTACAGTGATGTCTTGGTGCAACAGGGCACCTTAAAGTAGAGACCTTTCAGTATTAACACAGCGTTCGATCATGTCCTCGACTGTTCATACATCGACGGGAGTTGAGAGCGATCGATAAGAAGAATGTCATGTGTGCACTGCCTACCCCGTGTGCATGCATGTCAGGGCAGACATGACTCATTACGATCAAGCTCTTACAGGGGAATAATTGGTAGATCAATTGATATCACTACCGACATTATGTATGTACATGCTAACTGCAGGATGCATTATGCCAACGTGCATGAGACGACTCTTCCGGCAGATAAGTATTAAAGATAATGGCCCCTTGCCAGGAGACAGCATCGAGATCTGCTGCAAACAACCATTGCTGCGCCTGTTAGCCATACTAGGATGTACTGCCATCGCCGTCATAAAGTCGCATTATTCCGTTTCAGCAGACGTGAAGGACAGCTACGTATAGCCTTATTTGCCTTATTCAAATTAGCGCTGCTAAGCTTAAAGTTGTTCAGGGTCCGCTACATGTCGCAGAATAAACATCGCCATACAGGGTAAAGAATTATATTAACCGTTCGGCTCAGAAGACTGCGCCCCACCTAGCTTTGGATCTCTACTTGATTCCATTAGCAGGGACACGCCGATTCGCTTACAAGGGCTAGTTCTGAGTGCCAATCCCGCAATCGCCGCAGAACCTATGGTTGCAGGTTTTACAAACACCTCGCGAAAACTCCCGTTTCTCTTTGCAGCTACAGCATCGGTAAGTGTTGGCCTCTGCGTTCACCAGCTCGGCGAAGCTGGCCTGGCGGAAGAGGGTGACGATGCGGTCGACGGTCCTGGAACCCATTGTTAGTGTCTTGTAACGCTTGCGAGATGAAAATCTGTGTTATTCGGGCTTTGTTGGGATTATTATTTCACAAGTGTTCTTAAGCTTATATGGAGCACACTGCTGGCCTCAGATGCCGGTTGGTTTGAGGCGAATCGAGGCTGTTGCACCGGTTGAAAGTGTTGATGGTGGGTGACGGGTTCGAGAGCCGTGCTTGAGTTTCAGGGGCTCCTGATATAGAAATCCAGCATGTCTATCGTCTATACAGACTCTTTGCTACGTTCAGAACCATGTCTTGATGCTACTTAGCCTGGTACTGACTTTCTTTCTACGAGACGCAGGTCTTAGACTAACTAAGTAACCGCTGAAAGAGGCCAATTCAGAACGAACCGGCTCTGAAAGACCCGTACACGGAAGAACATGATTGTACTCGAATCCGAGATGAACGGACATGAGTGTTTGAGCAACCTTTTTACCATTTGACCAACTTGTGAGGCGTACTCAAGCCCTTAAGTCCGTGTCTAGATCATGCAAGACGGCGTGGGGTCAATAGCATGAACTGGAGGACCCTTATATCAGGGGCAATAGCTACAACCTCTATCCTGCTAAACGTTTCTCCTATAGAACGGCTTGCTAGTACTAAACAAACGGGCGGGGTAGGCAGTTAGGCCTGAATCGCTCAAGCGCGGACAAGGAACTCAAAGTCATTAGTTAGCAGCCAAGGCGTCATTGCGTATGTGCAACTGCGTTATCGCAAGGCCAATAATGTTCCATTGGTATTAAACCTATTCTTGATGGCCGGCCTAGGTAAGAAAACAACGATTCGGCGATGTGCCCTATAATCGGCGCCACTCGCTAGTTAATGCAGCCCTGCGGAGCACACGGCGCGATAAGCGTGGCGGCCCCGTCCACACGGTCTACGGGAGGCGGGGGGGGCCGAATCTGGGGTAGGTCGGGGGTGTGCGTCTGCAGACCTTTATGGAGCTTTTCCGTACCCGACACCCTGGTAAAGGGACGAAAACCTTGGAGGTTTTATACTAGCCAAGTTACTGGTTAACATCTCATAGCAATATTAAGCGGTTATCTTGCTATCTATAACCGAGGACACGTAGAAATCTTTTGCTATTCCGTTACAGCATATATTTTTTTTGTATCATTAATTAGAATATTATACGTTTCGTTCGACGCTCACCGCACCTTCTGCAATCGTAATACTTTAAATATTTTCTTTTACAAAACGTCGGACAAACCGAAATTCGCAGTAACTAGCTGATAAATACTTCCCTCTATAGTAATTGGCAGCTTCGAATAGTAGACAAACTGAATCTAATCGCACAACGTTTGTAAGTACATTGCAACGTTTAAGTACAACCGTATACTCAGGCAGGCAAGGCTCTTGACAAAATAGTTGGGACACCCCACCTCTTTACACTCCTGCACCTAATATAACAACTATAATTATTTATACGTAATTTATCCTAGAAAATTCGCAAAAATATATGGATATATTTATTAAAATCTCCGGCTTCTGCTTTTTATAATACTGGTAAACAAGCACTGCCATCCTCGATACGCTATGAAGTATAATGTAATTGATATAGGAGGATATTAACGAAACTGGGCGCGTTTTAGTGTGGGATCTGGGGGTGTTCTAGCTATTTTGTCAAGAGCCTGTCAGGGAACTTTTCTGATATTTGCGGGGCATCATCAGAGCTAGGTTCTTGATTGGTTACAAGCTCCATTCGCTTGTGTTAACATGCCCCAACTAGCTGAGCTCCTGTTCGAATACGAGCTTCCATAGAGAGAAGACGGATGGACCACTTGGGTATATATAGTCCTATGACCTTTATTGAGCAAAGGCTGGCCGCTCCGGTGGGCCTTCTGAGTACGAAACCAGTAGTTCGGCTTCGCTATTGGGTCGCGACCTTTGTTCAACATCTCGGTCCTCGTCAGGGTAATGGACAGCGTCTAAGGGCCTCGCCTTAATCGAACCCCTCCTGACCAGAGGGTAGATATAATGTGAGTTTGGTGCGGTTCCTACCAGAATCATTGGAATCAATAAAACTAATGTGTGAAACAACCAACCGTCGGGATGGCAAGCCACGGTCATGCGAGCCATGCCGAAAGATCAAGACGCAGTGCGATCATTGGTTTCCTGTCTGTGGAAGATGCCAGGCAAAAGATATTCGTCATGAGTGCTATTACCATCCGGCACCACTCACTTGGCCTCGACGCAGTAGTCACGTGGGGGTGCAAGACGATCGTGCCGCCCAGGCCGCCATCTACAAAACTAACGCCACAAACAACACATGGCTTGTAGGTTCACGCCATCGAATAGACGCTCGCCGAAGTCTGGGCAACCCAAGATCATCCAGCTTCATATAGACGGAACTCGGCTGCGCATGTAAAGCATAATGGAGCGTTTGATTGTGGCTGTCATGCATAATTTACCGGCTCCTCCCAACCATTACAGAACTGGCGATGTCACATCAACGCCACCTGAGGGGTAAATGGATAGGATGACACGGCTCTGTATTCCTTGCCAACTGTTCATCAGCCAATAATAACGGGACCATTTTATACCTTGTAGGGGTTGCATGATAGCTCGCGGCGCCCATAGGCAACCGTCTGTTGGCGCCTGAGTAGATGGGACGCGACCCAGGAGTAGTAGGCTTTGGACGTGCCAGGCTCTCTGTATATATTCACTCCCCAGGCTTTCCCCACCACCGAGACTCTATCTGGGTGGTAAGGCATTCTGTATCAAGCTACAACTGAATACGTCCCTGATTATGGCTTTCTTCGAAATTCAAAACAAACGTAAGGCTCACTCAACGAATGCGGGCGGAAATAGCCGAGTAGAACGCCTTATTCACCCCCCGGTCCGTAGAAACATGAAAATTTTCGCTAATCAAATTTCTACGGAATACCAGTTCCCTGGGAAGTCGACCGCCGGATCGAGATCACCAACCGCACCCATACTATAGGGTTCCTTAAGAACAAAATCTGTGAACAACTTCCCCCTGAGTGTCTATTTGAGATCCAGTTCGAAGGCTTGCAGCAGCCATTGAGCGACAACGCACCCGTCCTAGCCCACTTTCCTAAAGGGGGGAAAATCCGCGTGGTCTTGGTGACAGACGAGGAACGGCAGAAGCGAGAAAAGGAGTCGAGGGAGCGTGACCGCCCCGAAGGTGTGTTCGGTATACGTAAGCAATGCCCTAGTTCGCACACACTCTGTGTCGTATTACTGATTCCAGTATCACGGTACTGATACAGGCAAGAATATTGCCCTTAAGGATGCCGAACAAGTGAACCTCATCAAACTCCCCCAGTCGTTTGATAGAGGCATCAACGCGGATATCGAGGAGAACAAAGCAGGTGACCATGCACGCCAGAGGAACGTGGTCGCTGACGTAATTATTAAGGCGGAGGACATTTTCAATTTCAATTAATGTATTCGACCGATTAGGAGCATATTATGTATCGTTCTGTGGTTGCTGTCTTTGCTGCTTATCTACAACTGGGGGTGGGAGCAGCCAGATATAGCAAGGTTGATATAGGTCCAAGCCTTCTTTTCCGGGCTGAGCCAAATGTACACAAAATAATTCCACGATAGAATTTGCACGATGGATACTATACCTAGTATATTCGAATACGATAACTAATTAATAGTTTTCCCAGTTAAAATAGATCGCATACCTGAGTTCCGTATAAAGTTATATATATAAATACTGTTTTATTTCATTTTATGTAGAACTATGATTGCTATTATATTTGCGAGTTTTAAAAAAAGGATTTTCCAAACTCTATAGGGGATTGCGTCTTAAAACGAACCTTAAAAATTACAACTTGCTATTGGGCCTTATATTTAAGAATTGGATGTTATTATGGGTGTTTCTTAACTAGGTTAGCGCGGTACCTGAAGCTACTGTCTTTTTTAAACCTTAGCCGCAGCTGCGCCGTAGGCGTAGCCCCAACCTCAAGAGTAGGGCTGATTTTAGGGAGGTAACTAATATTTAAGACCAGAGAGTGGCTGACTGGTTGCGGGGACCTTACAGGTCTATTGGCTCTCGGAGTCGGCTGACGAGTTTCGGCAAGATGGGAAAGTCTCAGCAGCTCTGGTCACTTTGTCCAGGCAGTGGTTGGCGGAGAAGTCCAGCGAGGTTTGGCGGATGTGGGGCTTTGTACCGCAAATGCGAAGGCCTAAGGGCAAGGCTCACTTGCGACGGAACTTGGAGGTGTCTTGCCGCAATCTCATACGTTCCTGACATATCTCGAGCTTTACATTCCAACCTTGCTCACGATGATGGAAATCAGGGTCACTATATCGTATCACTCACGACAAACCGCTCGCTTGGTCAGCATCCTTATCTGGCAGGATCCTATTCGTCCCCTGGAATCCTCCGCCCTTCAATAGGTTCCAGCCGTGTTTGTGGAGAATGCAGCAAAACACGTTGACGAACGGCATTGGGCACAACAGAGTATCAGACGACGGGAGACAAATTAACGCGATAAGCATTGACAATAAGGTCACCAACATAATCATCCAGAACTTTACAAATACAGGCCGTTTCGAACAATTAGCAAAGACCAACGCTATACCCAAGGACCTAGAAAACTATCCAGAATGTTGATAATCCCTCAGCTATATCAGCGCTAAGTTGCATTTCTGCTGACTGGATCATCACAGCGTATGAATACCTCAAAAGCGGGTTGAAAACCTACTCCTTGGTTCCATTTATAAACGACAAGAACGACTACGGGACAATGGAGAAGGCGATAATGCCAAACAGTAGCCGCTGCCACGAGATATCTTTTACAGGTCGTAATGCATTCAGGGACCACCAAATGACCTATTCGCAACAAAAACCCCATCCGCAATCAGTCCTTTGCCAACTGAGCGATGAAAACTTCAGTCGTCTGAATGAGTGGATGGGGCGGAAGGGATATCACATCCTTATATTATATGGGCGCGACACCGGCAGTAACTGGACGAGAAACCTCGTCGTCGAAATCAATCATATCTTCCGGCGAGTGACGAACGGTTCACAGCCACGCAAAAATTCCAAGGCTATCACGAGCCACCTGTGCGGTCAGAATATTGAGGATCAAAATCAGCGACATGTTGTTTTGATTGAAGACCTTCTCGCGCAGCTTATCGAAACACATCAGGCCAGTGTGAATCGCATGCCCATGTCTGAACACACTGAAATATCAACGGGCACATCTAAGGCCTTGAAACATGATCCAAAGGGGCTGTGGAATATATTCGTCAGATGCATACGCCAGGCAGGGGTAGCAGAGTTATTGATCATCATCGGGCATCTCGAGTTGATGCTCATAAAATGCTTGGAGGTCGGAAAGTCTTGCGAGTTCACCAGCTTCGTCGAACACCTCGAGGGCTTTTGTAACGATCTATCTCAGAACAATATCACGGTGAAGATCCTGATCGTCACTACGCGCCTTGAGCCGGCGCGCTATTTCAAGGGAATCGGAGCTACAACAACCATCGAGTTACACGAACTACTTTATTGACCTTACCACTTACAAACTTCCTGAAGGAGCCAAGGTTCACACAATAATCGAAGGAATATTCTGTAAAAGAAATGAACCTTAGAAAGATCATAGGACCGCTATGGATGTAGTTGAGCAGATGTCACCATGAGTGAGGTCTCCCCTTTCGAGGGCTTGGGCAAGGTCAAAAGGGAACACAGGTGTGAGGTGATAATGGTTTCAATATCAACGGCACAGCTCTTGATGCCGTACTATTGGCCTTCTCAGGAGGTACTCCCACGACAGTACACTGTTCCATGAAGTAAGTAAAATGGATACAACATTCACTCTCCTTCCCAAGGAGTGTCTTTGCAAGTGGAAATATGGATGGAGATAAAAAAACCAGCTTATCGTGAACGTCATCCCAATAACTCCCCAGACTTCAAATCGGTCTTTGTGCCGGCCTCTGAAACGTCTCACCTAGCTCGGCTTGCCTCCCAAGATTCTCAAATCTCATGTCAATGTCGCCACAGTAATAATAGTCGCTAAATTCTTTCCCGAGCTTGAGCATGTTTTTCACGTCGATTGGTTTGAGACTCCCTAGAGACGGTGTGTTAGCAGTCCAGCAACTATTAGATCTTGTTTGAAGGCTTTTAAGCACTTCTACCATATCTATACCTATAATAAGGATATGTGGGTAGAATATAACGGAGAAGAGACACTCCAGGGGGGAGTAGGAGAAGGCATTGAGGATCCATAGCGAGGCGCATGACACCTCGTACTTCAGAGCTCGTAACAGATAAAGGGGTTGGAATATGAGGCTCGTAAATTAACTTACCATTCTTACCAGGCCCACGGGCCAGCGCTGCGGCGGCACTGATACAATTTCTAATCTGACGCCCGTTCATATGGGTATATACCCGTTCGTCCAGCTTCTCCAGCTCATAATTGATGAAGTACGTGAGGTTTTCCCTGTCCTCCCTGTTCAGATCCTCGAGGCGATTGATGACATCTTTCCAAACCTCCTGCTGAGCCTTGAAGTCGAAGTCGGGGAACCACAGGTTTATGTGAATGCGGGATAAGAGGGCTGGATCGAACTTTGTGACTCGGTTGGTGGTCATGAACACCACGGCCTGAGAATAGTCAAGGTGACGTAGAAAGCTAGATACAACCGCGTACCGTCGTAGGTCGAAATCGCGAAATTGCACAAATACATCAGCCTCCTCAAGTAACAGGATGGCCTTCCAGTTTGTAGCCCGGAGCAAAGCCTGCTGAAGCCTCTCCTCAAGGGCATCCGAGTCATATCCCAACTCGCCACATGTGACTGTGTAAAGGGGAATCTGGAATGCCTCGGCAAAAGACTCTATACATGGAGAGAAATCAAATATGTCAGTCTAAATGACAGACCTTGGTCTAAATTCGGCCTTGGTGGCGGCGTAATGGGAGAGAAACTTACCAACCGTCAATGTCTTTCCTGTCCCTGAGTTGCCATGAAGAAGCACATTAAGGCCTTGCCCCTTCCCCTGTATGAGGTCGAGATTGGCTCCAACTTGTCTGTTCTCACGGTATCCGAGAAGCAAAGATTCGAGGTTTTTCTTTTTCTCCGGATCCATATGTAACTTCTCGAACAGATCCGCTCGGGTTTGAACGTAGCTTAAGTCTTGTGGTAGTACCGTCCTCCAAGACTTATGCCAGACGGAGAAAGCCCATAGTCTAGGTGGGCAGAACATTAGAAGCTTATCATCATCACCAGCTTGGTCTTCCGCTTCTGTTTCTACAGCTGAAGTCGCCCTTCCGCATACATCAGAGCTGTGGGGAGCCCCGCTAGGGTAGGAGTTGAGCTGGACGACTTCCCCTACACAAATGGAACAAGTAATGCCAGTAGGCTGTGTACTGCTGTGATCCAGGGCCCCTTGATATCTGCTGGAAGTTACGTAGTCGATAATGACGTTAAAGGATCCCTATCGATCTGGTTAGCCCGGAAGAAAGTGCACACGTTGTGTCACAGGGTCGTCACCTCGTGGGGTGTCCTTGGCCATGCATCCCCATCATATCGCCGGTAAAATATATCACGCCTGTACATGGAATACTTCTTTCCACGTTCGATGAGCTTCTCGCTGAGGTCATGCAAATACCAGTTGGGGACGAGATGGAGTTTGTCGATTGCCCGCTCTGCAGAGTAGGGAGATATGTTGAACGACTCCGCATGCGGCACAAGCCAGTTCCCAGTCTTGTCAAAGTCCAGATAGTAGCAATGGACAATCATGCTGTCTGAGCTCAAACGAGGAGGGGCCTCCACCCTGTCAACCTTGTATGCCCTCCACGCACCTCTGTCCATGCTGAAAACTGTCCCCCCTGGAGGGTAGAGGAGCCAAAGGTCTTCAAAGGCAATACTGTTACATAGTCCGTCCTCAATCTCGTCGAGCTTCTCCCAGGTAAACATGCGTTCACTTTTGAGAAAGTCCAGCAGGTGCTGTACATTATCATTTACATGGGCCTCGCTGCTGTCGCGTCCAGCTTGTGAAATCCTCTTCCAGTTGTGAAAGAGAGGCTCGTAGGGTTCTTTGATAAGGAGCATTGGAGGATGGCGATCCTCTTTCTGGGAGACACTCAGCGGCCTCATGATGTCCCTCAGAACCCTTGTTAGCATAGGGGAAACTATCTCCAAAGCGGCCTTCCTCCGATGTTGCCGGAAAAGGAGCACACTAGTCTTGGGACACCGATGCTCGATAGGATCATCTTCTGAAGGGAAAGGATGGTCACTGTGATCGTGGGTAGGCTATGAAGAATAGGGAGTCAGCTCGGGATTGGCATGCAGACAAGTTGTTTTAGAGCAAAGGGTCTTTAGACTAACAGAGTATCTCATATTCCAAGCGTGTTTATATGTGGATGGCGATCCCTCTGGGTCCGCAACAGTGCTTGCATTACCGTCGTATGAACGGGCCATATTTGAATCGCGTCTCTGCTTTCCCGTTGAAAAGGGGGTCCGCTCGTCCATCCTGAGCTGATCTCTTAGGGCTAACTGGACATGAGAGTCATTCACAGCGGGGTGGGTCGGCAAGCTGACAATGGGAGTTTCCGTTAGGGCTTGCACTCGCTCATTTGGTACATTTGGAACCCGATTTGCACCTCCCGTTCTTGGTGCTTGTTTCGAAAATAGTTGTCCCATACTTTTGTAACAGAGCTTTGCCCGTTTGTTAGCAATTTCTTCTTGAGACGTAAGAAAGAGCATCCGGAAGGGTCAGTTGCAACGGGGATGGAATAGGACTACACAAGGATTATACCCGAAGATGAGTGTTGCACAGGATGCCCTCTCTCTACTCCGGCTCTGATTTCTAGCCTGGTTGAGCACCCAGTGAAAAGTTTTCACCGCCCCCTCATGCTTACCAACCTCCTCTGAGTCTCTTTAGCCACCCCTGATAGCAACCACACCGCTCGCATGCGGTTTGCTAAGATTGGCTCGTGTCGGGTCGGGGGCTTTACCTCCATGGAGTACTCCATGCGGAATGGTGGACACCACAAGATAAAGAATCCCCCGTCACAGACCTCGCCTTTTGATCGTCATATCAGCACGCATACCACCATGGGGCCCAGAAAGGATGCAAATCGATGCAGCCGAGCAGAAGCACACCCAATAGGGGACGCCTCTGAACACCCTGGCTTCGACGCTGCTGCAGACGGATGACCGCCCCCGCCGAAACTTCTGCAAAATGGGTTGGTATTGCAGACATCCAAGTGAGGTGATTGAAGGAATTGCGGACCAGCATGCACGTTCCATGGCAGCTGGATGTAGGTCTGATATCTCCACCTCATGTCCGTAAGACCTTCCCTTTCAGCGCTGCCCTTTTTCAGTAGGTCTCCAATGTGGCGTGTATAGTATACAATATCCGAAGGGCAGCACAGAAAGCATCCGAGCGGTTATCAACTGCCGAGCATGGCAGAAGCCTCTGTGAGGGGGCGATGTCTCTCGTAGGCATTGGCTTCCTACACGTAAGACACAGTGACTGGCCAGCGACCCCTCGTCTCGACTGCCCCAATGTCTACCACTTCAGTTTAATTCCGTGCCGTTCAGACTAAGTCCCCGGTTTAAATATATCTTATTAGACATTCTGTGTGAGTAACCCTCTTACGATCGTGGCTGCTGCGTACCCCTATCGCAAGAAACGCATTGGCATGTCAGAAAGCGAACCGGTGTAGATGGGTAGAATGGCGAATGTACTTCCATCAAGGGAGTGCCTTTATTACCATTTGTGCCGAGAGGGTAATCATGGAAAGTAGAACGGAATGGGGTGCAGACGCGAAAGCATTTTCACGAGAATAGGGGGGCGAGTTCTAATATCGCTAACGTATTACGTAGAGGAGTACCACAGTAGGTATCAAGGTACATTGGACTATCTACGTGGTACGAGCGGGTATACAAACGGGACGGAAGGACAATAAATCCGTAATCCTATGGGGATGGGATCCCTGCCCAAGTGCGAGACTCCAAGAGCCGCGTGGGTAACAGGCACTACCATGCCAGGGCTACAGTACAAGACCAAACAGTTACCCCCCCCCTCTCTCCTCCCCGTGCCAGAAGGTTACAATAACCGGTAGCTTCATTTTGGTCTACATAGCTCTGGAATACTGGGAATTTGGTACCCAGTCAAATTTCGCCAAATCGACGTTTTATGGAGTACATTGCTGCTTTAAGTTAGTGTCATTGCCTCTACCGGCTACTGTGTGACCTGGCACTAGGGGAAATACGACTACAAGCTATAGGTTACGTGGGGGAATGTCAGTGTAAAGGAGTGGCGGTGAAAGCCACAGGCCCTTGTACCAGGAGGCTGAGCAAGGCGTTTGGTGGGCCTCATGATTTTTTGCAGACCCCTAGGACACCCGTGAGGTGCAATCGAAGTGGGGGGCTTGGGCTGGGTGATCCCGTCTGCGCATGCGGTGCGGACTGTAGAATTAAAAGCTGGAGTAACCACACATAATCTATTCTTCATTATGGTATTATGGAATGGCATAGATACAGGCGTGAATGGTTCTTGCGTCCACTAGGAACAACTTCTATGACGACTTGTCGATATCCTGATCCATGCTGAACAGGCTTCATTTCGCGGGCATGCGAGATTTGCTTCAATTACCATTCACGTAGGGGACTGACCGTCTTTAACATACAAGTAAATGGCCGAACAACATCACTACCTAGCTGCATGTAACTTGCTGATTTAGTCGTAGATTACACCCCGTAAGCCCTATTCATTTGATTCGCGGATTAAAGGTAATCATGAGACTTTTATTTGAGAGGAGACGGACAGCGCACCGTACTCACAAGAAAGGCGAGGCTCACAATCCATGGCATGCGGTTCCCATTAGCTTAGTTCTCTCTGCCTCTTGATTATCGTGGGGCATGTGCAGGCTTTTTTCATCTAGTCCTTTATTATTGGCACGTTGCTTCTTCCGAGCAGCACGTTGATTAATCAGAAGCCGCCACGCTATCCGGCGCCCGGCAGGCTTTCGCCACGGTATTGTTAGGCATATATATACATTAACATATATGTATACGTTGAATGTGTAAATTCCATCCCTGGGTTACTGCATGTCCAGATACGTGTAGCTGACGGTGAGGGGTAGTTAGGATTTACTCCAAGCATTCCCTTGTTCTGGTATCGATGGTAAGCATGAAGCCCCCTTCCCCTGGAGATGCGTGGGTTAACAAGGCATTGGGGGAACGTTAGGATGTGGTTGGCTCCGCCGCGGCCGTGGTGCAATTGCTTGCGCAGGTCATCGATTTGTGGCAGCAGATTGACACGGCGCGCGACAGCGTGAAGACGGCCCCAAAGGTCTTCGATGACACGAAAGCGTACGCCTCCGACCTCCATGATATCATACGGGACGTCGAGTGCCGGCCAGAATTACACACCGCCGCGATCCACGCCCACATCCAGCGAGTCGAAGCTGTCGCTATCGAGCTAAACACGATACTAGAGGCCATGGCTCAACGGCAGCGCAAGAGTGCGTTGTGGCAGGGTCTGCGTGCGCTGGGTCGCGCGGCACGAGACGAAGCGAAGCTAGACGACGTACTGAAGCGGCTAGAGCGAGCCAAAGCCGACCTGGCGCTACGGATAGACTTGGTCCATGTTGGGGTGTCCGCAGAGATGGCGGAGAACATGGGGAGGTTCATGAAGGGAGCCGAGGCTGTCGTTAATGCCAGGACCAAGGCACAGGAGATAGACCACCATCTTCTTATCGAATGTAACGAGGTATGGGAAGAAGCGGAGCAGCTTAATGGAATAGTCGGGATGGAAGGCTCGAGGCTATCAACAACAGCGAGGATAAGAAACAACACTGCGCTCGGGAACAGTCGACAAAAGAATCTCATAATGGCAGGGCCTTGTTCCCTCAAATTATTTTAGCATTTAAGGCGATAGCGAATAAGAAGCAGTTCGGAAATTTTCAGCACCACCTACTTGTGAGGATTCAGAATCAGAACCAGCAAACCGTTCGGGTCATTCAGAACCAGCCATCTCCACATTTTTTTCGCTGAAAATGGCTGGTCTTTCTTAGCAGGGCTTAACCAATAATGGTCGACCAGTGACCTATCACAAACAACGGTCGGAGGGTTTCCCCTTGCTCTAACCGAGTGACCATGAGGGCCATACCAAGCACCAGATTGGCTCCCATCGCGAATCTATTGCAGTGTGTCTTTAAGTCCGAGCAGGAAGACATTCTCGATACTCAAATGAGCCTTATAGACGGGCCGGGTTCACCTGCCTCGCATTACCTTGGCTGACATCGCAAAATAGCGGCATATTCCTCTACGGAACTTGCCTCACTGAGTCGGCGTGACTCATCGCCACTGTCGGTAGATGGTAGGAGGCCTGGAGTATCATGGAGAAACTGTGTGATGCATGCCCTGGTGAGTTCTGATGGTTAGGTCGAAAATCACCTTTGCAGTCATGCCTTGCTAACCTATTATCATTGCCACTGCTGCTGCTGTCCAGAGACGCTTCAAGGACGGACCTGAACAACCTTGCCTATCACTTTCGGAGTCTGTTTAATACTCAATTTGATCAAAATACCGGTTTGGGGTTTGCCTGCCATGCGGGGGGCGAGCCATGATAGTTTTGCGTTGCAGCTTATTAATGATCACGCATCATTACGCCAACCTCTCTAGCACCTCTTTTTTTACGAGATCTATCACTTTTATGCTAGCCATCGTGAGCTCTCTAGATTCCACAGAGATCTAACTCACCATATCTAGCCTCGAATAGACAATACGCTCGTGTTTTATAGTCATTACCTGATCCATTAAATCGAGCCCAAGTACATGATCTAGCCATCCCCTTTGTGGCTCCCGAGTGAATAGCCATGTGTGTAAGCAATTGCAATTACGACCATTACGAGTATAACTGTTAACAATCGGCAGCTTTACATGATTACTTCCTCATGAATCGCGAAGGTCCATGGGTTTGTTTGGTTTCTATCTTCTAACATACGACGATCGAGCAGCAATACACCCTGATACTCTTTGACATCAAGCAGTAATATCTTAATAAACTCGTACCCAGTGGCCCGTCGTTGTTCGTGCAGGACGATGTCAGGGGATATGGTACCATAGAGTGGAAGCTAGGGAACTAGGTTTTACGTATCAATGGGGGTGGCCGTTACCCCTGTCCCTCCTAAATATCCCGGGAGCAGGCCTCCTATATGTAGCCGTAGGACCCCTGTCCAAATGGGTCCACCATATCCTGACCTTAGCACCTGACTGACTACTGAATTGCTGGATTGTTGGAAGTTATGCCTACTCCGCAGTCTGTTATCCTTGCGTGTCTTCAGAAAACATCAATTCCACCAAGCGGATCCATCAGGGGGTGAAAGCAGGTTGGGCGTTTCTTCCTCACCTTTTACCTTTACAGTAAGTCTCGAAACATAACTGACCTGTTCGACAGCCTCTATTTCAGACATTTCCTGCGCATCGCCCTAACGTAGCGAGGAATAGCGATTGGAGTACGATCAACCTCGAATCATGGTAGAGGAAGTGGTCACGTGGAGTTAGGGTATCACCTTCAGTCAACCGGTGAGTCTATGTCGAACGTCCGCCGGAGAAAGGTGTAACATTCGTCCCGCTCTTCGGTCAGCGGGAATGCCCTCGCCGGCCCTCCGCGGCCGGGGCTCCGCCGAATACCCATCGGCCGTTGCCCGCAGAGTATCGATTCCAGATCCGGCAAGAGGACCGCATATTTGTCCGCCTCGTCCAGCATGAGATTGCGATGTGCCCTCTCCCAGATCTCGTCGTCGGCGAGACCTTCGTGGCTATTGTCCAGCTCCGGGCGCGCCCGGGCGGCGGCTTTTTGTTCACGCCCCACGTCCCTCATCGAGTAGTACCCCTCGACCTCGTCCAGCATGGCGAATATCGGATTAGGACTGTAAGTATCGCGAGAGAAAGCCAGCTTCTTGAGTTTGGTCAAGCCTACGAGGTGCTTCCGGAGTATATCATGGTTGATGAGCCATTGAGTCCGCCAACCGTAGCGGATACCGGCGGAGAGGCATAACTGCTCAAGAGACACCAACTTGCCAATAGCCTCTAATGAGGATTCCGGGATGGTGGTAGAGCGCGGTCCCCTCTCTGCAGAAGTAGTACCGTCGCCGAAAGCAAGTGAGAGAGATCGCAAGTTAACAAATCTGTCCGGCCGCAACAGCGGGATGATTTGGGAGCTTAGGAATTGATCGTCGCCACGGGCCCCCTCTCGCTCGCTCACAGAGAGTTTACTTATATGCGGGTGTCTGGTTAAAAATGGTTGGAGTAAGCTAGCTTTTTCCTTGGTGTCAACTTGGGGTAACACGAGGGTTTCCAGGTGACGTAGAGTGCCGAGGGTTGCGAGAGGCTCCCTGAGCTGGTCCACGTCGAAGTGGCTTGGGAGGCAAAGGTGTCTAAGAGGAGCGTCCAGGAACGAGGCGAAGACGGTCTTGTCCAGTTTACTGTGATAGAGTAGATCGGCCGTTCGTAGACGAGGGAATGAGATGCGCGTGTCGCCAAATGAACAAGGGGCTCCGCCAAGTCCTATCGACTGATCGCTCCATTTTAGGAACTCAAGCGTCGGGGCGCATCGCTGAAAGAGGGTGATGTAGAAAAGAGACATCGAGCGGGGTGTATCTTGGCGCTGGCCTTCCATGAGCGGTTCTTCTGGAGCTGTCTGCTCGTCGGCTCCGAAGTCGGCTCCGAAGCGGAAAGCCTCCCGCACGCTTAGCGAAAGAGAACGCAGAGGCCAGGTGGCTGGCGTGACGGGCGGTTCCAGGATGTAAGGTTGATTCAAGGGCACTCGGTGCAATATGAGATGCTGAGCCGGTGACCGTGACAGTAACGCAAAGAAGTCTTCGTACACGAGATATCTATCATGCCAGCCCACGTACTCGAGATTTGGCATCGCCCCAGAAATGACTCGGAGCACGCAATTGCGGTATGCCTCGTACTGCTTGCTGCCCTCCTCCCGCAAGAGCTGCGTGTCCTCTTTGGTGAATTGTGAACTAGTCTCACCCCAGATCGACTCGTAAAGCTTCTCGTTCCGCCTCGCCATCCATTGGACATCGGCGGCCATTGTAACTCTACGGATACAGGAGCCGATAGTGAGATTGCGGCTGGAGTTCTGTCTCTCGAGACACTCATCTAAGAGCTTGTGAAGAAGCCCGATTGCCTGTGGACTATAGTCGAAGCAGACCTCGGCGAATTGACATGAACGAGCCAACTGCCTACAATCACTGTTGACAAGCGCAAGGGACGCCAAAGTCGGCTTGTCGTCGGCCAATTCGTCTGCTATGTCACCAAGTAATTCTGCCGGCAATTGAAGAAGGCGGCTTTCGGACTTGCGCGCGCGTCCCTCCATGACGCGATCAAGCAGCAGAGGCAGTCTGACATTATTCTCCTTGCCAAATTGATCATTCTGTATACCGCTTAACGGCGTTATCATCATGTTCGAGATGTCGCGATCCATTGCAGTGATGTGGGATAGCTTCTAAGAGAAGCTATCACCAAGCAAGTGTGTAATCGTTGCAGAATTCTGATCGGCTTAAAAATCAGTTCTAGGCCGATACCTCAGTGGATATCTCTTCTGTGTTTAACGCAAGATTGTTGTTTGTGGGATAAACGTAATCGAGAGTCATGCCAGATTTTAAATCATCGCAGAATTCCTCGAAGTGTGAGTGAAGGGGGTTAGGATGACGTACGGCGTACCATGAACATTGAGAGATACGAAGTAGCTGAAACACCCATGTTACTTGGAAACTATTCACATAAGATCCCTGAACCGAAATATATCCAGTTTCAGATTCCCGACAGTTCCAGACGTTTCTGACAAGGAGAGATGGAGGACCGAGCTTAAGCTCGTTTTTGGGGAGTTCAGTTCAGCCCCACCAGCCACCACACAACCACCCCTGAGGGCCCTTACAACCAGACCAGGGTCAGGAAAGGGTGGGTCTAGGCAGGGGAACCGGGGGGGGGGGGGGGGGAAACC
>QJOB01000020.1:32652-137274 GCA_004155035.1 Monosporascus sp. 5C6A | reverse complement strand
CACGCCGCCCCCCCCCCCCCCCCCCCCCCCCCCCCCCCCCCCCCCCCCCCCCCCCCCCCCCCCCCCCCCCCCCCCCCCCCCCCCCCCCCCCCCCCCCCCAACGACTACGACTTCGGCGAGGATCCCGAGTTGGAATAAGTATTCGTCTTTGTTCTCTCAAAGTTACTCTACTGCGGTAGCAAATGTCCCTGCAAGGTCTGTCAGAGGCTTAGCAAACTCTCCAATCCGGTAGGCTTGGTGAGATATTGAGTGGGTAGTATCATAGTCTTCTCGCTACCTGAAAAGACCTTCTACTACCGTCTAATCCCGGTTCTTTTCTCCCAGAATAACAAATGTTTCCTGAGCGTCACTTCATACTTCCATTTAGTTTAGCCTCGCACTCGCTCAAGACCCTAGTCAAATTCTCTATACGTTCGACGGCGACCGCGTATGGCGTAGCACGCTTTGCCGCTTCCCAGAGTGACCGGTATATTAGGATCGTACCAAAGAAGACCTTGTATTTGTCCGTAACCTCCTTGCCCTTCGTCTCGAAAGGGCCAGGAGCTGCTAATGCTGACCTCGATCTTACTGCTTGTATCGAGGCGTTATTTCGGCAACACCGAGTCAGGAGAGTTGCCAAATGCTCGCTGAGCAGCGCAAACAGCGACTGCCCAAAGCATCCCTCATTTCCCAGGGTATTGATGTCGTTTACCATGCCGTCGAACGACTCGTCGAAAGTCATTGTGGCTTCGACGTGGAAGACTGAGGCGTAGATGTTCTCGTAGATGTTCTCGTAGATGCTGACGCCAACTCTCGAGATGCACAGGCGGTTTCTTGACAGAGGCACGTAACTGGCGTAGGTTGAGAGACGCCCTAGTCTCGCCAGGCGGAGCTGACGATGGTATATCGTTGTTTGTGATAATAGATGTGGAAGCAGAAGGCTGCGACGACGTATCGCTACGTGACTGCGGATGCATGTTGTCGGGCCAATTGTGTTGAGTGGTTAGAGAATGGTCTCCGACGGTGAGTTGATAAGTTCTAACGTATTGAGAGGATCGCTGTGGAGCTGAGGAATCCAAGAACCTCTCAGGGAGGAGTTCTTTCATATATAATAGTAAAATGACTATCAATTGCTCTTTTGCATGCATGCTGTACCAGGGCTCTGTGCCCCTCTCCTACAGTATGAGGTGTTGGGTCAACATCTCCATTTCCGTTAAACATTGTAGGTCGTTGAGAATTGGGATCAAAGGCTTGATGATTGATCTCGCCCGTACACTGTGGGCGCCATACCAGTTTCCTGGCGTCACTAAGTCTTCAGATTAACCAGCATAAGACGGGTCAGTTAAGAGGAATATTGCAGATGACTCTATGATTCAACTCATGTCTGCTTCTCTTGATTATGGTGGTATCATTTTTCGTTGACGTTCGTAAAAGTGACTCATGAAGCTACAGCATCCTCATCTTTGGTAACACTATGGGGCTTGAAGAAGTCAGGGTTGCCCTCAAGCTCTTCCTTCACCTGAACAATGGTGTTAGCAGGTGATCCATTAGGTGGGGGATTTGCCATGATTGATCATGACTGCCAACTTGACTTACAATGTCCAGTCCACCGACTAATTCACCATCTACCCACAGCTGAGGGTAAGTTGGCCAGTCCGCGAACTCTTTCAGGCCCTGCCGTACCTCGTCATCGGCCAGAATGTTGAAGAACCCGTACTTGACGCTACGCTCCCGTAGAATTCCCACCATCTGGCGCGAAAACCCACACTGGGGAGAGCTGGGGGTGCCCTTCATGAACAGCATCACCGGCGCCGCCTTCACAAGCTCCTCCAATCTCTTGAACAGCTCTTCCTTGGCCTTCGCGGGATCGGCGGGGGTGTCGACTTCCGCAGGCGCTGCTGCCATCTCAGGTGCTGCCGTGCCGTTCGTGCTTGGGGCAGCAGCAGCATCATCTGCACTTTTCGCATGTGTCTCGATTGCATTGCGGACCTTGACTGCGCTGCTTCCGCTCACAGTCTCGATAACCTGCCCGTTCCTCTGTAGGACTAGATAGGGTACCGCCGTCACATCGTACGTTTCCGAGATGTCGCTCAGGTCTTCGGCGTTGATGGAGACCCAGCTCGTCGCCGGAGGGTCGGTGGCGGGGTATTCGGACGCAAGCGTCTTGAGAACGGTGGCCATCTGGGCGCATGGTGCGGCCCAAGGAGCGTGGAAGGAGATGATAAGGAGGGTTGAGCTGGGCAGGTTTGCCACGTGAGCGCGCCACTCATCCTCGGTGGTGATCTCTTTGATCGTCGACATCGCGCTCAGGTATTCCCGGTGATGGTTACGCGCGTAGGTATGTCAAGTTTACTTGCTTAGATCTTCGTTGTGGCGTTGGGCGCTCCGGGAGCTTTCGAGTCGAAGGTCGTGATCTTCATCAGTAATGTTGCCTTTTGCCCCTCCGATATCGATGGCGCAAACTGCTGCAGGCCAATGGCGGGGCAGCTGATTACCACATTTGCTGAATAAACTATCCTATCGATAAAGTAGGTAGGGGATAACAAGGTGAGTTGCGTCATTGCCATGCGGGTAGTGAAGTATGCAGTATATATAAAGGAGATATATGCGTATATCGAGATTAATTTCATTTTTGAAATACTTGACTAGGACCCACACAGAAATAGGGGAACCTGACTTTGCATATAGCAACAATTTTTTGGGAAGAGATTTGATGCAAACCAACCGTACACCGCGAGACAAGAGATATATTATCAGAAATAGTCTACCTGTTCACGACTTTCTCCCTCACGATCCCTAGAGTACAGCGTTGCTTCAGCGTGACTTATTC
The DNA here is from genome assembly GCA_004155035.1 of Monosporascus sp. 5C6A. Lineage (NCBI taxonomy): Eukaryota > Fungi > Ascomycota > Sordariomycetes > Xylariales > Monosporascus > Monosporascus sp. 5C6A. The sequence continues at coordinate 134,465 of QJOB01000020.1, read as the reverse complement.
GCTACGCTATCCATAATTATCATATGTAGTCCCGCAGGCAACGCCACAACAGCCTCGGTGCTCTAGGCCCCTGACTGAAACTGAACCGGTGGATAAGTCGCACCCAACGAGCGTCTGAACTTTTTACTTTCTCATTGAACGTGTATCAAGGGGAAGTGAGCTGGTGATAGTAAGGTGGCCTTGACTTTGGGTAAGAGTTAGGCATGTAGCTAAAGTACGCCTTGTATGATATCTGTCCACAAGTCTAAAAGCACCTAACGTTCCCACCTCAAGCCAACGAGTTTCGAGACTATGTCCAACCCCTGAATATGCTAGCGCCGGGCTTTAGTATTCAACTCGTGGTTGTAATTCCTCAACTTTCCGGTAGACATACCGCTGCTCGTAAGCTGAAGTTTAATTAAACGTAAGTTCTCAACCGAGGGCCAGCGACCAAATCAGAGCTCAACCTTAGCGACCCATTCAGGATTCGGAATTCACCTCGGCCACATACCGGGGCATTGCTGCGTATTCTACTAACGCAGCCTACTTGCTTATGCTCGCCCAGCACTACCGGCAATTCATGCGGGGTAATATACGCATTTAGCATGTTTTTTGGCCTTCCAGAGATGGGGGACGATTATGAGGCCATCTAAAACCAAAGGCCTGGTGCTAATTGGCAGTCGCCGTAAAATCGATGTTTACCTAAGGCAGGTCTGAGATGTCCTTGTCTTATGACAGATGGTGCTCCTGAAAGAGGGGGTGCAGATTCATCGCCAACGCCTCGATCAAAACAACGAATGCCCCATTGATCATCCGTCGCTACGCCGCTCCGATAGAAACGCCCCAGTGAGGAAAATTAGCCGAATATATGAAGCCGACGTTAGCAGCGCTTTGGTAGGGAGATGAATACCACTATTATAGACCCACGCTTGCTTGTTTTCCGCACTTATGCAAGATCAAAATGGAGCTGCCACTATTGGTGGTACAGCTCGACCATCTTCGAACAACGCGTCCAAGAGCTTTGACCCCAGGTCCCGCATATATCGAAGTCATCTCGACGGTATGTTGGGCGCACGTTGCAAAGATACTTCGATGGTGCTCTAACCTTGGACTTAGATGGCCATAGATATACGGCGATTAGGCGTGGAGATGTCGAAGTCCACAATCGTAATGGCGTTAGAGGCTATGACTCGAGCGAACCTACCCCAGGTTATCGTGTTCCTCTAGCCTCTCATCGTAATCGTACCGAAGACGTGAGAAGGCAGCCGGATCCGACTTCTTCCGAGCGTCGACTCCGGGAGGAAAGCATCAAAATTCTACCCTATCCTCTCAGCCGTCCAGCCTCTACTAATACAGATTCTGATGTTGACATTCAGAAGCGCGGATCTATTAGGAGCACATTTACCCAGTTCGGGAAGAGTAACAGATTCGCGAACACAAGAGATCAGTCTCGGGTTGGAGCATATCCAGACGCTTCTCGTGACCGTCCACCCCACAACCCGAATTTGCCCAGCCTTTATATATCGAATTTGACACTTATTCCACCCATAGAAATGTCCCCACATATGATACTTCGCAGGTCTTACCAGGTTCGTTTCATTCTGTTCATTTATAGGGATACATGCTAATAGCCATCACCCAGGTAACCAAGATCTTGGGGTCCCAGAACAAAATATTAAGATCCCAAAACAAGATATTGATGACCCATACAACGATGAAGATACAGACGATTACTCTGACGGTAGCTTCTCATTTGAGCCGCCGACGAATCCTATCACCTATCTCCCAAGCCCACGGCCCCGTTCCATAGGCGATGAGAGCGTTTCAACAACCCCTCCGACCTTTGGCGAATCGATTGCTAGGTTAACGCCCGTTGCCCGTAAAGTACTGCCATGCGAATTTGTTGGGTACGGTGCCTGTGATGTCGTATTTGAGGTTGACGATTTTCAAGGATGGTTCGACCATATTGTGGGACATCATCTCGATTTCAAGTACCCTAGATGGTGTTTCTGCTGGTTTTGCGACGATTTCGAACTTATGCTGGCTAAGAGATGCGAAACGACAGACCTTGAGCGCCAATTCCGAAACCGAATGCAGCATATACAATGGCATCTTGCTCAGGAGGGTGTCTCCGTTGAGGACATACGTATTGATTTTGCCCTTCTGGGCCATTTGCACGAGAAGGGGCTTATCAGTGATGAAGTATACTACCGCTGGCGAAAGATTCGGGAGACGCCTTTAGTACGGGGAATTTATCACTCGAAATTTGTACCAATGGAAAGGATAACGCAGCAACAGCGTGCCTGGCGCGAAATACACGACCTACAAAAGGAGGATCGACACCGCGGGCGATCAATAAGGAGTATTTCAGCGAGAGGTCGGAGTCTTGGGTGCAAGCGTCATCTAGAGAATCTTTGGGAGCACATGCCAAATGGAAGGAGGCGGCGTACAGGAACAACAAAACAGGCGATTGAGCTTCGAGCCCAGGGGTTTGTCTCGTCTCCCGTTATCACCAAGCATAAATCAAGTGTTAACGACCCCATAGTCAACGCTCTGTTATCGCCGGCGGCCGAAACGATCGAAACCCCGTGTCGGAAAAGCAGACCACGACCAAGAATGGATGGGTGGGTAGAGCCCACGCATTCGCGAAGCTCCTGTTAACCTTTACAATTCGCTTGAAATGGCCTCGCATCTCACCTGGAGACGTGAGGGTTGAATGGATCTGCGTAAGCGTTCCTCCGCGACCATGCACCAAGTACTGGCTGGTCTAACAGTCACGTAGAGATGTGGTCAGCCCCTGTACCTTGATGTTCCAGAAGAAAAGGGTTTAGCTGCTATACAGTTCGCCGAAGACGCCTCAGGGTCACCAGTCTCTACACGGACCTCCCAATCCAGTATTGCTTTCGATATCGAGACCAATACGTCACAATCCACTCACAGTTCCGGGGGGGGGGGCAGCCCAACATCTGGTGATGGGCAAGGTGACACTTCTAACCCATCAACGTCACCAGGCACTTCTCTGCCTTCACGCTCTGGATCCCATGCAAACCGGAACAAATATCTGCTGTTATGCGTCAACACAGGCTCGCATATAATGAAGTTGGCCCATATAGACACACAAACGATAAGCAACGATCAGACGCTCTTCACCCGCATACGCGAACAGTACGAGATTATGCGGGGCCGCCTTGCTAGGAACAGCTTTATCGTTCCAAAGAGTATCGAATACGTAAAGGTAACCCGTATAAGGCCCTAGTTACAATGTAATGCGATATCTAACTATCTAAGTTTGAATTAATATATCGCCAAAGGACCGGGGAGTGTATTGGCAACTATGAAAAGGATTCCATACCACCTAATGACGAGGTAAAGGAAGGCAGATACGAATTCGATCCTCCCAAGATAGGCCCTCTTCCCATAGCGCCTCATATTTTTATGCATTCCTTTTTGAACCCGGGAGATCATACGGGCCAGCTAGCTGTTCGTCATCTTCCGAAGAAGCTGCGGGAGAAACTTGTATGCCTGGAACCTGCTAACGCTTGTGACTTACCATATGGATGGGGTATCTATATCGTTGAAGGCGTCAATCAGGATCTTGTCGCAGCATTGCTCGCACTGGGCCTTGTGTTCGTGTTCTTTGTGGCGTTATTCTGGGCATCTTTCAAAGACGATATCCAAGGGGGCATGGGAATCGGTCAATTCTGTCTTGCGTTTATTGCTGTGGCATTTACAGCTGGGGCAGTAACACAAATGTCGATGCGAGATATGTTATCATAGCATGTTGACCAAGTCGAGTCTTGGTGCCGAAATATATCCAGTTTTGTAGTATTGGATTACTTAATTATACTATGATCGGAGGCAACACTCAGTCTCCCTTGTTGCACGCGTGACCTCGCCCTTGAGATATTGACACAGCCCTTCCGTCGCTAGAATGCACCTCACAGTCCTTCTGAGGGCCAGCGATGATATATGAACATACTAACTGGTTGCAATTACTTTTCCGAGGTAGAGGCAGATTTTAGACACGGGCTCACATATCCATCGCGATGGTATTAACCTGGCTTTAAGGGATAACTAAGTAAGGGGTCATTTATCTGGTCCATTGCGTAGTGAAGCATTTTTTTCAGGGGTCGAATTAACACAATCTGCCTATGACGGCTGGGCTAGTTAATTAACCAACTATGAAACTTTATCGTACCGTTGGGTTATGTTAGTAAGGGAATGACAAAGGCACCTACTCCACCACATAAGTAATCAAAAGATCAGCAGTTCCAAAACCAGGTGCGTCCGAAGTCCTTGTCCTCTTAAGAAGGGTATGCCCCGGGACCATACCCTTTTAGATACATTTTAGGTGGCATGCATGTTACGTGCTTTATACATTCGATTGGTTTAACTGCCTAGCATTAAGGCAAGGCTCTAGGTAACAACTGGTAACGAATATGCCGGCAGTAGGTACATTAAGTAGCTTAACCCTTGCACTAGTCTGGCACTTCGCTGTTACGAACCTCTTGGAGGCAGCTCCAAGAAAGGACCCCACTGCCGGGACTAGAGCCCGTTCTGGATTATGTGACTCAGAGTGATTTATTCGGTTAATTAGATTATTTAATATTATAATCTATGTAATCTATCCGATTACATAAATTACCTAATACCATAATAAAATTAAAAGGAATATATATAATAAACCAGTTTCCTTTGTAAATAACTTTTAAATAATTTCGTTTTTTAATTATTAATTTAAGCTTTTAATTAGAAATAACTGTACCGTTTTTTAATTAAAGGAAAAATACCTTAAATTTTTTTAACGAATATATTAAATTATTTTTTGCTTTATTATTACCTGCAAATTAAAACTTTTTTCGGATATTACTTATATTTTTAAGTAAATATATAACAAGTTCGTTACATTTTAATAACTTTTTAATTAATAATTAATAAATGATTTAAGGTTTAGTTAAATATAAGTTTTTTTAAATTTAGTAAAAACGATATTATAAAACGACGTTTAGAAAATAAATAGCATATTCGATTTTTGTTATTAACCAGTAAAAAATTAATAACCAGAATTAATAACTTATTTTTTATTAAAAAAATGCTTTAATTTATCGATAATATAACGCCTTTTACAATTTGAGCTTAAACCGGCTTTTTTTTCTTAGTAATAATTTATTCTAGCTTTTAAAAAAATTATTAAAGTATAAAGTAATTTAAAGGAAAAAAAAGATTATGAAAAAAAAAGCCCGTAACCGAAAAGCCAGAATTTAAGGGTAAGAAAAAAAAAAACGGATAATAAACGAAAAACTGGATCTTTTAACGATAAAGATCCAGGTTTTAAAAAAGGAAAATGCCAGATTTACCCGAAAAAAAAAAGAAAGTGCCCGATTTGCTCGAAAGGAAAAGGAGAAAATTTCCGTATTACCTTTATTTGCTTTTAACCTTTATCGCAAAACCACCATTTTACCTTTTAAATATTATAAGATATTAAAGGTTAAAGGTTATAAACCAGCCGTTTTTAAATTTTATGATGGATTTACAAACGTAAAAAAATTTCTGATCCAGGCCCGGATTTATTTTAAGTTTTACCAAAGCTTTTTAATAAAAAACTATCAGAAAGTACTGGCTATTTTTTAAGCACTTGCAGAAAAAATCTTTTTATAGTTTAAACTAATTTTAAAAAATTACTTAAAAAATTACCTTAAAAGCTTATCGGACGTTACAAATTATATTTTTAGTAATTACGAGCATTTCGAAAATAAAATGCAAACTTTATTCGGAAATACCGACAAAAAATAACATGCGATAAAATAACTGTACTTGTTATAACAAACTAAGTTAACAGCAGAATATACGACCGAATTTAATCGTTTGGCCGTTATTTCGCAACTGCTAGCAAACGTATTGTTTTATTTATATTACGACGGCTTAAAACTTTAAATTAAAAACGAGATATATAAAGTATATAAAATAGGATCCTTTAAAAAATACATAAATTAGGTTATCATCGCCGATCGACACACCTTTAACAAGTACCTCGAAAAAAAAGGATTTAATAAGTAAAAAAACAAAAAAAATTCGAATAACCGAACTTAAAAAAAAAAGGATAAACCTTAAAAAAAAGCCAGTTCAGCTTCGAAAAATCCCAAGATAAACAAATCTAATATAAAGTATTTTAACTGTAACAAAAAAAGCCACTATAAAAACAAATATCGTTTCCCAACCAAAAAAAATACCAAAAAAAAAGTACGAATAACAAAATATAAATCAAATAACGAAAAAGAAAAAAAAGAGAAAAAAATTAACACCGCCTCCTTCCAGCAAGAATTCATTATTGCTATAATAAGCCAAATTCAAAACGGCAACCCAGAATACGAACGTTACTTAACCTGCCAAAATCAGATTATCAAAGCCTACAAATATTATCCCGGACAAATAACCTCCAGAATAGCTATAAAACTAAAATATATCTATTATCTGGATAAGCAGAAATACAAGATTTACGACGAAAACGGCCAGTTACGGCCAAACCCTAACAATTACGGATAATTATCCCCCGAACTTTATAAGCTTTCCGAATATACGGTATACCTAAAGCTAAATAATATTAAAACATAACAAACAAATAATTACTATCTTTTTAATTTTTCTATTTATTACGATTATAATTATTTAACTTATTTGCAAACCAAAAAAAATAATAATTATTAATTAAGTTAAGATAAGGAAATACCTACTAAGCCAGATAATAAATACAAATGCATTAAAACTTCCCAATAACTAAAATACTTTAAGTTTTATTACCTATACCCGGAATTAAAATAAAGCTAAAAGGCCATAATATAAGGATATATATGTTATTTACCCATGCTATATATAATACATAAAACCCTGGTAAAAGAATTAAACCCACGAAAAGATATAATCCAGCTAAATTTCCCTTCGCCCAAAAAAAAAAAACCAACCCAAGTCCATACAATACCAAAACCTTAATATTAATATAACAGACGAACTTGGTTTAAGTGCATAAACGATTATTGCTCCAAATATACGGTTAGGAAAGCCCGAAAATAATAACGCTCCTAATTTTATTAATCAAAAAACTTTAAAAGTTCTCGAAATTAAGGTATCGAAAAACCCGCCAACACAAAACCTTATGCAAAACCAAAACAGGACTTAGAAATTAAATTAAGATTCCATTACATTATAAAAACAAAACGCTTAAGGCAATAATTAATTTAAACGCGAAAAGCAACTTTATCTTACCAGTTATAACAGAAAAATACCAAATCCCTTAAAAATACAAATTACAATCTTACAAATTACGTACCGTTAATAAAAGCTTATTTACCTACAAAAATAATCGAATTTTTAAAAAAACAAAGGAACTTTTAATTAAAATACAAAAACACTTAAAAAGGATTATCCTTAACATAACCGACATTTCAAAACATAACATTATCTTAAAAATACCATAATTTCGTTTTAGCAATCTACGCATTAACTAAAAAAAACAAATACTTTCCTAAAAAAACGAAAAAAATCAAAAAGTTTGCTATATTATCAAGGAAGTACAAATTCCAGATCAAGAAACTATAGTACCTCAGGAATATAAACGATTCAAAAAGCTGTTTAAAAACAGAAAAAACCACGAACTACCTCTTTATAGTTAATGGAATTATCGGATACCTATCAAAAAAAACATTACCCTAAACTCTACAAAATCTACCACATAAACCTTAAAAAATCCAAGGCCTTATAAAAAAATATACAGCTGGACCTAAAAAAAAAATACATCCAACCCTCCAACTCCCCTGCCGGATACCCCGTCCTTATAGTTCCAAAAACGAAAGATAATAAACAAAAAATTAACGAAAACGGAGACCCGGTTTTCAAAAAAGTAATCGACTATAGATAATTAAATAACATCACAATTAAAAACGGTTACCTTTTAACCTTTATAAATACCCTAAAAAAAAACGCCAGTAAAGCCAAATAATTCACTACATTCGACCTCCGAAATGGTTATTATCGCATCAAAATAACCAAAGGCGAAAAATGGAAAATAACATTCAGAATAATATATGGACTTTATAAATACAAAGTTATGCCAATAGAACTTACCAACACTCCCGCAAGTTTTTAACGTCTGGTTATAACCACTTTCAGATAATTTCTGGACAAGTTTATGTTTATTTACCTTAACGATATTCTTATCTACTCCGAAACGTTAAAAAAACATAAAAAGCACGTTACCTAAATATTTAAAATATTAGATAAAGTAAATATTCGAATTAACCCAGTTAAAAATATATGGCATATACAAAAACTGGACTTTTTAAAATTTATACTTATTTCCGGATAAATTCAGATTTAACGCTTCAAGTTAAAAGCAATTAAAAACTGGCCTATCTTTAACAAAGCAACCGTTATAAATATCCGATAAATCTTAAGATTTACGGGTTATATACGCGGCTTAATTAAGGGATATAAAGATATAGTTAGATCATTAACGAAATTTACCATTAAGGAATACGTTAAAAAAAAATTTAAGTTTCCAAAAAAAACTAAGGAAACGTTTCGAATATTAAAGGATGCGATTACTAGTGGACCCGTTATAAGGATGCCCAATCCAAACAAAAAAAAACGCCTAAAAACGGACGTTTTAAATTACGCATTAAATACCGTCCTGGAACAACTAAAGGATAACGATAAATAGTACTTAATGGCGTATTATTCCAAGGTATTTCGAAATGTAGAATTTAAATATCTAATTTATAATAAAAAGTTACTGGCAATTATTAACGCCTTTAAAAAATAAGAACTTTTCCTTAACGGAACGAAAAAACCTTTTAATATCTACTCTAATTACAAAAATTTTACTCGATTTATAAAAACACAAAAGCTAAACAAACGACATAAAACTTGGATGATTTTTTTGTCAAAATTTAACTTTAAAATCCACTATATCAAAAATAAAGAAAATATCCAAACGGATATTTTAAGTCGCAAAGGTAACTATAACTTTAAGATTCCAAAACGCCATATGCAAATGTTACAGGCTGCAAAAAATGACATTTTATAACTATACGTAATCCTAAAACAACCTATACCAAAGTTTTTAGTATAGTTCCGAAATTCCTATAATCCAAATAAACGGAAAAAAATAAAGCAATTAAAAAGGCAATCCAGAAACCAATTTATATACCATGGCAAGGTTTACATACCAAAAAAACGACAAAAGCAGTTTATTAAAAAATTCCACGAAAACCCCTTATATAGATACCAGGGAATTTTTAAAATTACTAAGCAATTAAAAAAAAAATACGACTTCCCTAAACTTCGCCGGATAATCAAATAAGTTATCAAGAACTGTAACATTTATAATAAAGCAAAAACAGCCTAACATAAACTTTATGGCCTATTGCAACCTATAAATATCCCTAATAAGGCATAAAACACTATCGTTTAAAATTTTATTATCGGTTTACCTTTATCGAAAAACCCCGTTATTAAAGTCGAATATAATGGAATATAAGTAATCGTTAACAAACTTACCAAATATGGGTACTTTTTACCTTTTAAAAAAAATATAACAGCAAAACAATTAACTTACGTTTTCATACGATATTACTTTAACAAACATGAAATACCTAAAAAAATCGTTTCCGACAGAAACAAACTGTTTACCTTCAAATTTGGTATTAATTTCTTTAAACAAATCGGCGCCAAACTTAAATTTTCTATAGCTTATTACCTACAAATAAATAAATAAACAAAACGATTAAATCAAACACTGGAACAATACTTACGAAATTATGTTAATTATTAACAAAATAATTAAGTAAAACTTTTATTATTTGCTTAAATAACCTATAACACCTCCGTTAATAAAAACATGGGCGTATCCCCTTATACGGCGGTATATAAACACGAGGTAAAAATCCAACGTCCAAAATAACTACTAAGCAAGGCCCTTAAAATCGCCACGATTGTTTTATAAATAAAAATAATCGTAATAAAGGTTAAAACGATATAGGCCCGCTTACGAGCTAAACTATAATTTCTCCAGCAAAAGATAACTTAATACTATAACAAAAAAAAAATTAAAGAACCAATCCTATCGAAAAAAAACAAGGTTTACTTGTTACGGCAGAGGCCTAATGTAACCTTAAACATTTCACAAATTAAAACGAAAAGGCCTAATAACAAGCTTAATTTTAAAAAACTCGGTCCTTTTAAAATTAATAAAGTTATTTCCAAAACCAATTACCAACTGTCACTACCCAAAACAATAAAAATACACCCCGTTTTCCATATTTTCTTACTTAAACCAGCACCGAAAAACGCCCCGCTGGAAAAAGACTTAAAGTTGGAAGATAAAACCGACAAATACGAAATCGAAAAAATACTGGATTCCAGAATAATTAAAGACAAAATCCAGTATCTGGTCAAATAAGAAAAATACTTATACGAAAAAAACACATAAAAACCACTTAACCACCTAACGAATATAATAAACCTGGTTAAAACGTTTTACCGATAAAATCCTAACCGACCGTTTCCAATACGGCCAAAGTTGCAAGCAACAAAAATCCCCTACCTAAATTAATCCTAACGGCGTTCCAATTAAAGGAAGATACCCCCGTAATAACGTTTAATTCGGAGGTAAGCTGTGCTTATTCCGCCTCGATACGATGCTGTTCCTCCTTTACCCTTTCTTGTTTTTCTAATTAATCTAACTTGTAACTTTTTTTTAAAATCTCGAAAGTTTTTTTTTTTCAAAATATCCTTTTAACGACGTAAACGTTATAATTTGTTTATTCGTAACGACATTTTTTTTTGAAACTTTTGCTGCAGTTACACAAGCTCGTTTTTAGCGGCATAACGTTTTTTTTAAAAACGGTCGCGTTAAAAACTGATATTTTCTAAAAAAAACATGGTAATAACTAAACCGTTACAATCGCGTTAAAAATAAATGCAGTAATAACAACTCGGGATTTCCTTAATCATAAAACATTATTTTTCCCCCAAAAAAAAATAACTAAAACAAGGCAAAACCTCGAAATTAAATTTACGAATGTACTTAAACCGGTTATTACGGAATTAACGTTGGTTTAAACGAAACTTGCGTACCAACTTTTTTATTCGACCCGCCATAATAAATTAACATTCGAGATGTTCCAATAGAAAGGGGAGGCATTTACCTTTTATCTTTGGGATAAAGATCCTGGAAGAAAAGGGATAATGTTACGAACCTTTTGGAGGTAGCTCCAAAAAAGGACCTTATTGCTAGGACTAAAGCCCGTTTTAGATTACGTAACTTAAAATGATTTATTCGGTTAACTAAATTACTTAATACCATAATTTATGTAATTTATCCGATTATATAAATTACCTAATACCATAATAAGATTAAAAGAAATATATATAATGGATTAATTTCCTTTGTAAATAGCCTTTAAATAATTTCGCTCTTTAATTATTAATCTAAACTTTTAATTAGAAATAACTGTACCGTTTTTTAATTAAGGGAAAAGTACCTTAAATCTCTTTAACAAACACATTAAATCATTCCTCGCCCTATTGTTACCTGCAAATTAAAACCCTTTTCGGATACTGCTTATACCTCCAGGTGGATGTATAACAGGTTCGTTACAGTCATTTTGTCAGCTTAAGGCTGCAACGGATTGTCCACCTTAATTGTCGCAGAATAAGGGTTACTTGCTTAGCCATCAAGCCCCAGGGAACCCCGGAAGCCTTCTTCCGGAGATCCCACAACTATATATAGAGCTTCCAAGCCACTGCTCTCTAGAGCTAGAACTATCCATGACAATTTACACTTTCTACACTCTATGCAAACGTTCCTAGCGATCAGCCTAACTGTGACATTAATAATGCACTTCGTAGTAATTGTCGTCAAGCCGCCAATGAATATCACCCTATCACACTGGTCGCCCGTAGGCTGTCCCTAGACATATAGGTTGGACACGGCCCAGCGGAAAAAGAAAGCACCAACAGAGCCGTGATCAATCTCTACTTACACCTCAGTACTCGTGGAACAGAATGGCCTAAGCCAAAAATGGTCTTCCCGCCTGCGAGGGACCCAGTGACAGATTTAGGCAATTATGGGTCCAGCCGTAAGCCCTGAATCCATCGTCAAGGTGATCCCATTCATGTAGACTAAATTGTCGTAGGCGTACAGAAGTATAGGCAAGCTTGATGCCACTTCATCTAGCTCGATCCGTTGCTTGAAACTGGACAGTTTCTCGATGGTCTAGGGCGTTTGAGGAATTCTCCGACATTCCTTTTTAAATATTGGTGTCTTTACTTATATCGGGCATACTTAATTAATTCGAATGCCTATAGATTTAAAGTCCATCACTGTTCATGCTAACGGTCAGTACTGCAGCGATAAAGTGCTGGAACATACGAACCCGTAACCTTGGTTATGCCCGTAACTGCGTGCTTGGACGTCATATATGGCGCCTTCGCAGGTTCAGCAATAAATGCGATCACCGAAAAGACGTTCATAATGTATCTACGGCTAACATCTCGACGTCCATGCCTTCCTAGGTCCACTAAAACAGGCTCATGCGATTGCATAACTTTCGCTACAGCGCGCGTTATGAGGAACACGCCCTTTGTATTGATTCAAGGACTCGGTCATAGTCGTCAGGATCGGTCTGATCAAACGGAACATAAGAAGCAACATCGACCTAAGTCACTCGTTAATTAGTATGTATCAACGTGTACATGTTGGTGTGAGGCAAAGCGCCAGGAGATGACTTCTTCGGGGCCTTCCGCGAAGGATTACTGTCCGTGGGATATCTCACCCCAGCGCGTTGACGCAGTAATCAATTCGGTCAAATTGGTCCTTTGCAAGGTTGACTATCGCATCCACAGACGCGACCTCTGCCACGTTGACTGTAGTTTGAATATATTATTGGTTCGGATTCGATGACAAAGCCTTGCTTTACTCAGCAACTTGGGCAACGTCTTCAGAGTTGATGTCAGCGAGCAGAATGCCTTTGACGCCAGCTTCAGCAAACGTAAAGGCGACCTCTCACCCAATGCCACCAGCTGCCTGTACGAGGTTAGGATCAATTTCATTGCCCTGAGGTAGAGACATTTGCGGCACGTACTCCAACAACGATGGCGAACCCATCAAGCCGAAACTGCGCCATGATTACTGGGGCGTGTGTGTATAGTTCGTAGAAGAGGTTTGACAGAGTGCAGGAATGGAAATAGCAAGTTGGCGAATGTAACGAACCTGTCATACATCCACCTGGAGGTATGAGCAGTATCCGAAAAGGGTCTTGATTTGCAGGTAACAATAAGGCGAGAAATGATTTAATATGTTCGTTAAAAAGATTTAAGGTATTCTTCCTTTAATTAAAGAACGGTACAGTTATTTCTGGTTAAAAGCTTAAATTAATAGTTAAGAAACGAAACTATTTAAAAGCTATTTATAAAGGAAACTGGTCCATTATATATATTCCTTTTAATTTTATTATGGTATTAGGTAATCTATATAATCGGATAAATTATATAAATTATGGTATTAAGTAATCTAGTTAATTAAATAAATCACTTTAAATTACGTAATCCAGAACGGGCTTTAGTTCCGGCAGTAAGGTTTTTTTTTAAAGCTGCTTTTAAGAGGTTCGTAATATTATCCCCCTTTTTCCAAAATCTTTGTCTTAAAGATAAAAGGTAAATACCTCCTTTTCTTATTGGAACATCTCGAATATTAACTTATTATAACGGATCGAACAAAAAAGTCGGTATATAAGCCTCGTTTAAATTAACGTTAATCCCGTAATAACCGGTTTAAGTACATTCGTAAATTTAGCTTCGAGGTTTTGCTTTATTTTAATTATCTTTTTTTCGGAAAAAAACAGTGTTTTATAATTAAAAAAATCCCGAATTGTTATTATTGCACTCGTTTTTAACGCAATTATGACAATCTAGCCGTTACTATATTTTCTTTAAAAAATATCAATTTTTAACGCGACCGTTTCCAAAAGGAACGTCGTACCGCCGAAAACGAGCTCGTATAACTGCAGCAAAAGTTTCAAAAAGAAATGTCGTTACGAATAAACAAATTACAACGCTTACGTTACCAAAAGGATATTTTAAAAAAAAAAGCTTTCGAGATTTTAAAAAAAAGTTACAAATTAAATTAGTTAGAAAAATAAGAAAAGGTAAAAGAAAAGCAACGTCATATCGAAGCGGAATAAGCATAGCTTGCTTCCGAATTAAACGTTATTACGGGGGTATTTTTTTTTGATTAAAATGCCGTTAGGATTAATTTAAGTAAAGAATTTTTGTTGCTTACGACCTTGGCCGTACTGGAAACGGTCAGTTAGGATTTTGTTAATAAAACGTCTTAATTAGGTCTATTACATTCGTCAGGTAATTAAGTAATTCCCATATATTTTCTTTGTATAAATATTCTTCTTATTTAATTAGATACTGGATTTTATCTTTAACTATTCTAAAGTCCAGTATTTTTTCAACTTCGTATTTATCAATCTTATCTTCCAATTCTAGGTTTTTTTCTAACGGGACGTCTTTCGGTACTGGTTTAAGCAGGGAAATATAAAAAACAGGATATATCTTTATTATTTTGGATAATAACAATCGGTAATTAGTTTTGGAAATAACTTTATTAATCTTAAAAAAGCCGAATTTCTTAAAATCGAACTTATTATTAGGCCTTTTCGTTTTAATTTATAAAATGTTTAAGGTTGCATTAAGCCTTTACCGTAACAAATAAACCTTATTTTTTTTCGATAAAATTAATCCCTTAATTTTTTTCTTATTATAATACTAAGCTATTCTTTACTGGAAAAATTATAATTCAGCTTGCAAGCGGGCCTATATCGTCTTAACCTTTATTACGATTATCTTTATTCGTAAAGCAATCGTAACGATTTTAAAGGCCCTACCTAGTGGTTATTCTAAACGTTAAGTCTTTGCCTTATATCCATATACTGCCGTATAAAAGAATACGCCTATATTTTTATTAACGGAGGTATTATAAGTTATCTAAACAAATAATAGAAATTCTACCTAATTATTTTGCTAGTAATTAATATAACTTCGTAAATACTGTTCTAATATCTAATTTAATCGTTCTGTTTATCCATTTATCTATAAGTAATAAATTATAAAAAATTTAAGTTTAACGCCGATCTGTTTAAAAAAATTAATACCAAATTTAAAGGTAAACAATTTGTTTTTGTCGGAAACGATTTTTTCAAGTATTCCATGTTTATCGAAGTAATATCGTATAAAAACGTAAGCCAATTATTTTGCTGTTATATTTCCTTTAAAAGGTAAGAAATACTTATATTTAGTAAGTTTATTAACGATCACCCATATTCCATCATATTCGACTCCAATAACGGGGTTTTTCGATAGAGGTAAACCAATAATAAAATCCCAAACGATGGTATTCCATATTTTATCGGGAATATCTATAGGTTGCAGTAAGCCATAAGGCTTATATCGGGCTGCCTTTGCCTTGTTGCAGATATTACAATCTTTAATAACTTGTTTAACTATCCGGCGAAATTCAGGAAAATCGTACTTTTCTTTTAATCGCCTAATAATCTTAAAAATTCCCTAGTATCCATATAAGGGGTCTTCGTAAAATTCATTAACAAACTGCTTTTGTCGTTCCTTTGGTATATAAACCTTGTTATGGTACATAAGTTGGTTTCTGGATTGCCTTTTTAATTGCTTCACTTTTTCCCGTTTGTTTAAATCGTAAGAATTTCGGAATTATACCAAAAGCTTTAATATAAGCTGTTTTAAAATTACGTACAGTTATAAAGTGCCATCCTCCGCAGCCTATAATATCTGCATATGACGTTTTGGGATCTTAAAGTCGTAATCACCTTTATAACTTAAAATATCCGCTTGGATATTTTCCTTACTTTTAATATAATAAATTTTAAAGTTAAATTTTGACAAAAAAATCATCCAAGTTTTATATCGTTTATTTAGTTTTTATATTTTTATAAATCGAATAAAATTTTTGTAATTAAAGTAAATATCGAAAGGTTCTTTCGTTTCGCTAAAGAAAGGTTCCTATTTTTTAAAGGCGTTAATAATTGCTAGTAACTCCTTATTATAGATCGGATATTTAAATTCTACATTTCGAAATGCCTTAAAGTAATACGCCATTAAATACTATTTATCGTTATCCTCCAGTTATTCCAGAACGGCACCTAATACGTAATTTGAAACGTCCGTTTTTAAGCGTTTTTTTTTGTCTGGATTGGGCATTTTTATAACGGGTCTATTAGTAATTGCATCTTTTAATACTCAAAACGCTTTTTTAATTTCTTTTGGAAACTTAAACTTTTTTTTAACGTATTTTTTAGTAATAAATTTCGTTAATAATTTAACTATATTTCCATATCCCTTAATTAAGCCGCGTATATAACCCGTAAATCTTAAGATTTATCGGATATCTGTAACGGTCACCTTATTAAAGATAGGCCAGTCCTTAACTGTTTCTAACTTGGAACGTTAAATCTAAATTTATCCGGAAGTAAGTATAAATCCTAAAAAATCCAGCTTCTGTATGTGCCATACATTTTTAACTGGATTAATTCGAATATTCGTTTTATTTAATGTTTTAAATATTTAAGCAACGTGTTTTTTGTATTCTTCCAACGTTTCGAAGTAAATAAGAATGTCGTCGAGGTAGACAAATATAAACTTATCCAGGAATTATTTAAGAATAATCATAATTAAACGTTAGAAACTTACGGAAACGTTAATAAGTTTTATTAGCATAACTTTATACTTATAAAATCCATGTATTATTCTAAATGCTATCTTCTATTCCTCGCCTTTGGCTATTTTAATACGATAATAACCATTTCGGAAATCGAATATAATAAACCATTTAGCTTTATTGGCGTTCTTTTTTAGGGTATTTATAAGGGTTAAAAAGTAACCGTTCTTAATTGTGATATCGTTTAATTATCTGTAATCGATTACTTTTTTGAAAACCGGGTTTCCGTTTTCGTTAATTTTTTGTTTACCGTTTTTCGTTTTTGGAATTATAAAAACGGGATATCCGGCGGGGGAGTTAAAAAGTTAAATATATCCTTTTTTTAGGTCCAGCTATATACTTTTCCACAAAGCCTTGGATTTTTTAAAGTTTATGTGGTAAATCTTATAAAATTTAAGGTAATGTTTTTTTTTAATAAATATCCGATAATCCCATTAACCATAAAAAAATAACTCGTAATCCTTTTTATCCTTAAACAACTTTTTAAATCGTTTATATTCTTAAGGTACTATAGCCTCTTGATCTAGAATTTGTATTTCTTTAATAACATAACAAACTTTTTGATTTTTTTCGTTTTTCCAGGAAAGTATTTGCTTCTTTTAGTTAATACGTGGATTGCTAAAACGAAACTATAGCATTCCCAAAATAATGTCGTACTTTGAAATGTCGGTTATATCAAGGATAATCCTTTTTAAATGTCTTTATATCTTAACTAAAAGTTCCTTTATTTCCTTAAAAACTCGATTATTTTCGTAAATGGACAAGTTTTTATTAACGGTACGTAATTTATAAAACTATAATTTGTACTTTCAAAAAATCTGGTATTTTTTTACCACAGCTGGTAAAATAAAATTACCTTCCGCGTTTAAATCAATTATTGCCTTAAACGTCTTGTTTTTATAATATAATAAAATCTTAATTTAATTCCTAAATCTTATTTTAGCTTTACATAAAATCTTATATTAGCGGGTTTCTCGATACCTTAATTTCGAAAGCCTTTAAAATTTTTTAATTAATAAAATTAAAAGCGTCGCCATTTTCGGGCCTTCCTAACCACGTACTTAAAACAATAATCGTTCATGCATTTAAACCAAATTCGTTTGCTATATTAATACTGAAATTCTGGTACTGTATAAATTTGGGTTAGTTCTTTTTCCTTAAACAAAAGAAAACTTAGCTAAATTATATCCTTTCGTAAATCCAGTCCTTCTGCCAGGGTTTTATATATTATATATAATATAGATAAATAACATATATATCCTTGTATTATGGCCTTTTAACTTTATTTTAATTCCGGGTATAAGTAACAAAATTTAAAATACTTTAGTTATTAAAAAATCTTAATACATCTGCACTTATCATCTAGCTTAATAAATACCTCCTTATCCTAATTTAACTAATAATCGTTATTTTCTTTAACTCGCAAATAAATCAAATAATTATAATTATAATAAACAAAAAAATTAAAAAGATAGTAATTATTTGTTTGTTATATTTTAATACTATTTAACTTTAAATATACCGTATATTCGGAAAACTCATAAAATTCGGGAAATAACTATCCGTAATTATTAAGGTTTAACCGCAATTAGCCGTCTTCGTCGTAAATCTTACACTTCTACTTATCCAGATAATAAATATATCCTAACTTTATAACTATCCTAAAAGCTGTTTATCCGGAATAATACTTACAGGCTCTGGTAATCTAATTCTGGCAAGTTAGGCAACGTTCGTATTCTAAATCGCCGTTCTAAACCTGGCTTGTTATGGTAATAATAAATTCTTGCTGGAAGGAAACGGTACTAATTTTCTTCTCCTCTTCCTCTTTTTCGTTATCTAATTCATATTTTGCCATTCGTACCTTTTTTTGAAATTTTCTTTAGGATTTTCTCTAAAGTTAGAAAATTCCTTCCTTTTTAATGTCTTTTTTGGCTAAGGAACGACATTCGTTTTTATAATAGCCTTTTTTGCTACAGTTAAAACATTTTATATTAAACTTATTTATCTTAAAATTTTTCGAAACTAAGCTGGTTTTTTTTTAAGGTTTATCCCTCTTTTTTTAGGTTCGGTTACTCGAATTTTTTTTATCCTTTCGCTTATTGGATCCTTTTTTTTCGAAATACCTATTAAAAATACGTCGATCGGCGATGATAACCTGATCTATGTATTCCTTAAAAGATCCTGTTTTATATACTTTGTACATCTCGTTTTTAACCTAAAATTTCAGGCCGTCGTAATATAGGTAAAATAATATACTTACTAGCAGTTACGAAATAACGGCTAAACGATTAAATTCGGTTATATATTTTGTTATTAACTTAATTTATCGTAACAAATGCAATTATTTTATCGCATGTTATTCCTTATCGGTATTTCCGAACAAAACTCGCATTTTATTTTCGAAATATTCGTAATTACTAAAAATATAATTTATAACGTCCGATAAATTTCTAAAGTAATTCTTTAAGTAATTTTTCAAAATTAACTTAAACCATAAAAAAATTTTTCCCGCAAATACTTAAAAAATAACCAGCACTTTTTAATAATCCTCCATTAAAAAGCTCTGGTAAAACTTAAAATAAATCCGGGCCTGGATTAAAAATCCTTTTATGTTTATAAATCCATTATAAAGTTTAAAAGCAGCTAGTTTATAACCTTTAACCTTTAACATCTTATAATATCCAGAAGGTAAAATAATGGTTTCGTAATAAAGATTAAAGGCAAATAAAGGTAATACGGAAACTTTCTCCTTTTCTTTTCGAGCAAATCGGGCATTTTCTTTTTTTTTTCGGGCAAATCTGGCATTTTCCTTTTTTAAAACCTGGATCTTTATTGCCAAAAGATCCAGTTTTTCGTCTGTTATCCGTTTTTTTTCCTTACCCTTAAGTTCTGGCTTTTCGGTTACGGGCTCCTTTTTTTTATAATCTTTTTCTTCCTTTAAATCGCCTTATACCTTAATAATTTCTTTAAAAACTAAGGCAGGTTATTACTAAAAAAAAAAAAGCCGGCTTGGGCTTAAGTTATAAAAAGCGCCATGTTATTAATAAATTAAAATACCTTTTTAATAAAAAGTAAGTTATTAATTTTAATTATTAATCCTTTACTAGCTAATAACGGAAATCAAATATATTATTTATTTTTTAAACGTCGTTTTATAATATCGTTTTTACTAAATTTAAGAAAATTTATATTTAACTAAGCCTTAAATTATTCGTTAATTATTAATTAAGGAATTATTAAAATGTAACGAACCTGTTATACATTTACCTGAAAATATAAATAATATCCGAAAAAAATTTTAATTTGCAAGTAACAATAAAACGAAAAATAATTTAATATATTCGTTAAAAAAATTTAAGGTACTTTTCTTTTAATTAAAAAACGGTATAGTTACTTTTAATTAAGAACTTAAATTAATAACTAAAAAGCGAAATTATTTAAAAACTATTTATAAAGGAAACTGGTCCATTATATATATTTTTTTTAATCCCATCATGGTATTAAGTAATCTATGTAATCGGACAGATTACATAGATCATAGTGTTAAGTAATCTAGTCAACCGAATAGATCATTTTGAGTTACGTGATCCAGAACGGGCTCTAGTCCCGGCAGTGGGGTCCTTTCTTGGAGCTGCCTCCAAGAGGTTCGTAACAATGACACTACCCTTAGCGTGCTAAGATTCTATTTGCGCTTGACTTACTGTTGGGTTTTATTGGTCATCCTCCGTTGTAACCTTCCGTAGCTGCTGTGCCACAGTAAAGCATCGAGCTTACGTTTCATTCTCTGTAATTTTCGTATAGAGGACGTCCCCCCAAGTGGTGAATTAGGAGTCTGCTTCGGTCTCCCTCGGGTCAGTTACTTGGTCAGCCCACCATTGCTTTAAATAAGAGCCTCTGGCCACCTGGTACCACCCCTTCCTTTTGACTGTAAAGCCCTAACTCTTTCCCACTGCCAGTCGCTTCTTTGTCTGTGTCTTGACTTTCCACCACACAATCTGGTATACGCATCCGTGGCTGCAACTATGCCTACCCAGCAGAAAGGAGCCACTCCCACTAACGTAGAAACTGAGAACAGCGGACTCGACGTCCGAGGGTTCATGATTGTGATGTTTGCTTTGAGGATTGTAGCATCCACACTGCGTTTCTGGTTATTAAGCCTGTTAGTACTCGGGCGGAGACGTACGACCCGGGGTAGTTGGATGCCTGTGGCAGATGCGGTATGTTACCCACGCCGTAATTATGTCATATTTACCTACGCAGGATTCATTACTCATACAGCCAAGTTCAATCATGCAGCTTATGTTCCCACTGACAAGTTGCGTAGCCCTTTGTAATGATCCAGTTCTTGCTCATATTTGGCATGCTGAGCTTGGGAACGGGCCGTCATGTTAAACCCTTCCCGTCTGAGGATACTGCTACATCTTTGATGATCTTATATATCGTGTGCTTCCTCTACGAACTCGCCATATTCCTAACAGAGGAGCCCGCAGTCGTATTCTTCGGCTACTGGTGTGTTACCTTGATGCGCCCTGGGCATAGCATGCCCGTAGATTTGGCTGATTCTTGCTCGATAGTCTCATTATATTCTCTCTAGGCCGTTGGATCACTGGCCGGACGAGAGATCTTACCCGTGAGCCGTCCCGCCACGTTTCCCTTCCCCCTCTCATACCCTCCTGGCTGCTAGACAAAGTCTTCTTGTTTGGGAAATGATCACTGACGACTTCGCGGACGAAGGTGTGCGGGCACCTATCAGGCTATCCACCGAGCTCTCTATCCAACTGATCATCATCTGTTTGCCTCCCATGGTGTCAATTGGTCGCTACCTAGTGATCAGCTACTTCCCGCCCTCTCGAGCAAATTCCCCTCGCTCATAAGGTCCCGAAGAAGCAGTAGCAGGCTGAGAAGTCAAACCGGGGGGTTTACGCGAGAACAGAGCGACCGTGCCGTCCGCTTGCACGACCTCCAGGGTACGGAAAACTTCACCACCTTCGCCAAAGGAGGGAGCCTGGATTCTACGGAGAGCAGTCGGCAGATCCTCCACCTCACGCCGATGTAGGACTACGAAGCTTATATCGAAGGTAACGGAAGAGCCTTAGAGCTATGATAGGGATCCCAACGTACTAGGCCAGTCAATCAGCATAGGTAAAAATGTGGAAGTGAGTCGACAAGAAACACACGCTTTGGAGAGACCTCTGGAACATACTTAGCCGTCCGATTGTTTGGGCATACCATCTGATCAGTTGGGGCTCCACACGCGATATATAGGACGTCTGGCTTATTTTACCTTGGCATGCAAGGATCAAATTGGAACTTACTGGGTGATATTATAGTTACAGAAAATGGGTAGACTCGTTAGTCATCAAGGCTCGAAGCCAATAAACACCCCGGGACAGCCTTATTCCAGGGACCCCACACTATACATAAATCTTCCTAGCCACGGATCCCTAAAGCCCGAACCTAATCCGGCAATAATCACTTCCTATACTTCCTATGAAACCATTCTTCTGATCAACTCAACTGCGCCTGGTTCAAAGCGATGGAATCAGTTCAGAGCACGTAGGACTCCGGGTTAGAGCAGAGATTGTCAACCCCTTCCGTAGATACGTCTTCTGCTCCTGCCATTTAACAGGTTAAATCACGTCTGTTCGATACGAATTCAGTCTTTATGCACTGGATCTAGACAATTGTGGAATGAGCTTGGATCATCATCGGATGGAGGATCTTCCTAAAGAGCATTCCCCAATAAGGGTGTTGTCACGATTAAGGCGTCCGTGGACCCACACTCTCTGTTCTAATCGTGCAATTCCAGTTCTAGAAGGGCTCTCACCCAATATGCGATCTAACGAGTATTCATGCTAGTTTTGGTAGGTGCTATTTTGCTGCCACATCATGATATTGTAGTCAAAATGGTCGTTCTATGGGGTTTAATGCATTTCCATTTGCCCCATACCTAACCTTAACTGTCACTGTGCAACCACGGCACGAAGATATCATGGAGCGATCATTCCACCTACTAGTCACGACCGTTGCCAGTCAAGAAGACCTTAACTCATATCTATTAAGGACTGTACAAGTCCACGACAAGCCGCGGCGCTCAGAAATCGTTCTTCGTTTGAAACGGAAAGCTGGAACCTTGTGTAGCACCGGCCAACGCAATCTATGGATGGTCTACCCAGCCACAACGGGAGTAATTTCCCCCATTACCCTCGACCATCCGCACTTCACGGATCTTCACAGGGACCAACAACAAAAAGGAGACTACGACAGAAGAAAAACAAAAGAGCGGGTGCGTGTATCATCTATCATGGGTTGGGGCTTAAATTTTCTCTTTTCATCAGCAATGACAGGATGAATCCTAATGCAGCACCTGCAAATTAATATAGAAGACATTGCCAATCTTGCTAGCAATTGCCTCGCTAATTCGAGACTGAGTCTCTGCATCAACGTCGTCGAACAAGGTGGTGTCGGCACTGTCGATAAAGGCCATGATGCGGTCTAGTGGCGGATCGGGGAGAATCAACGATGTCATCCGTGGCATCATTGAGAAAAATGGAGGGAGCGATGCCGAGGATAACGCAAGGTGCGCCATCTGCGTACAACTTAGAAATGCCGTGGTTTCTGTCACCGACGCCGGCGCCACCTTTACCTAAGCAACTGTAAATCCAAGTTGAACGACGGCGCCGACTCCGAAACCTTCGATAACTACATAGCAATATATACGACTGTAGGGTGTTGGGTATTTCAAAGTGGACAAGATGTTGCCGGAGAGCATTAACATACTAGCTCCGGCGAACCAGGCCTTGTAAAAGGGGTATCTAGGTAAATAACGAACCGAAAGAACCGATAATAGCTATAATGGAGGCGACAAATGGAATAATGTACATCCCGGAACCCGAGGATGAGTCGCCAAACGCGAACTGGATTGTCAGGGGAAGAGAGTGGACGGCGACGACGAGGTTCGATATTGCGATGGCTGTCTAGGTGAACAGATTAACCATCGCCCAGGTACCAACGAACTGAGGGGAGGATACGGTTAGCGGTAAGGAGAAAGAAGCGTTGCTGCGAGTTGAACGGTCTCTATGGCGGTGTAATTACGTATAAAGCGATTATATGGCCGTTATCCTAAGAGTAAAAGGTTCTTCCAAAACTAGGGATAATAACGGTAGAAACAACATTACCAAAAAAGGCTGCACCGACGTAATTAACAACCTTGATACGTTTCAGCAACGTATGCGAAGTTGGCGGCAACAGCGCAGGGATCGACCAAATACAGACCGGCGCAGTTACGGTAGCGATAGAGATGTTGATATAGAACGCCCATCTCCAGGGGGCGGGTAGGTAAACGCGCCGCCAATAATAGATCCGAGGGTTGTTCCGAAGCGCCAGGCCCAACCAGGTTCAGGCAATGGGTCCGTTCCATGTGTCGCAGAATAGGGGTAACTGCTTAGTCATTTACGCTACAGACACCCCGCAACAACGTTGTTCCGCGCCTTCCACACTATATATAGAGCTTTCTAGCCAGTGCTCTCTAGAACCCTGGTCATTTATGACAATTTACGCTTTCCACACTCTATGCAACGTTTCCTCGCGATCAGCCTAACTGTGACACCATGGGAGATGTAGTTCCGACGTAGATGCCGCATCCATGCCCAGCGAACGCTCGGCCGACCATGACAACCTGAGCTGATGGCGCCGAGCCAATAACAGCGGAACCAATCTCGAATATAAATAACGTAGAGATAAAAAGAGCCTTGTTGTTAAACTGCTTATAAGCTTCCACCTAATTTATAAATAGAGAGTTCATAGTCGAAGGCGGCGATCGACGGGGATGGACGAAGACCGTACCATAAAGGGTTCGATCCAACTTCCCCCATAGGATGTAAACTGACATCCATGGAAGCAGATCGATGCGAGTAAATGTTTCCACGATGCTGGATTGAATATTAGCCATGATAGTGTTGTATAGTGCATACAGGAACGTAGATGATAGTAGTGTGGCCTGTCTGGGTAAATCATCCACTTACACCTGCTTAGCTGCTCTCTCGTTCTGTCACACTACCATGGCACGGTATGAAGCGGGAGACTCAGAACGTTACCCCCGTGCCGGGCCACCAATTATCTATCGCGCAGTGACCTGGCGGGCCCCGGCCTACAATGGCGCGGCTAAGAAGTACCTTAGCAACTTGGTCTCTCTTGCTATAACTGAGGCTAATACCGTGCAGGGTTTACGAGCTGGCTATGACCTAAGCGAGTTCGCTAGCATAGTAGCTAATCAGGAACTCCCTCGACCTGGTCCACGAGAGATACGTCCAGAAGGGTTTGCGATGTTTTCCACCGTTCAGAACCCACGGTTCCTCCGGGTGAGCATCAACCCCAAGCTGCACAATGCTGTCTTGTTCAACTCGTGCGGAGGTTCTTCGGCGCTAATATGCGGTGAAGTATTGCTTCTGTACCCGCCACCAGCCCGAACGCTGTCCGGAGATTCGAGACGGCTGGACTTTGGGGATCGCCATGATCCTCCCTGGGCCCCCTCTCAGCGGGAACCCCAGAACTAACCGTGAGTCTTTCTAGGAAGGCGATGGACGCCCTTTGCCGAGAAAACCGAGGGATGGAATAGGCTGACACCGTTGTTGGCTAGGAAGTAGAAGTGGCCTGAGTATGTACAAGAAGATAATATTGGCTACAGATATGACAACTAGTGTTGTATCTATTGAATAGTCCCAACTGACAGCGTATAATGTGTCTGTGTGTGACAGGTCAATTCCATGACACCTCTCTTATCACATGCCAATATACCCTCCAGCATGTGGACACATATGAATATCAATACGGGCTTGGACTTTTCATTGCCATGAAAGTCTTAAGGATGGTTCGATAGAGCGACTGACTATAGAGCGGCTGTAGTCCTGGGTAGAAGAGAATCCATAAATCTATATCATCATCGGTAGGAAGAGGGGCCCGTTGCATGCCACGTTGACCCTGGCCGTCTTCTAGATCAACGACATAATCCAGACACATATGATGTGCAGTTAAGCCATAACTCTATGCCTAATTGCTCTTATGTCCACTGGACTTGGAACCAGTAGTACTGTTTGCATGGGGCTAGTTAGAAAAAGACTTTGATTGATGACATCCCGTCGTGTAGAAACGTACTCATCGAACTGAGATCCAATACCGATTAAGTCAACATGGCTAGGTGCCTTGGCCTTGTGTCCCTTTTTGGAAGACTTTGAGCGTTTGGAACGAGTGCGAGGAACAGGAGAGGCGCGCTGTACGGCGGTACTCGAATCATCGCCTTGGGAAAGGGTAGTCGGGGGCTGAGGTTGGGAGCCACTGTTTGTGGTTGAGTGTGAGGGCTGGTCTGACATGGTTGCAGAAGAAAGGGAGGTTGTGCTAAGGAATGGTTATTGTGCTCAAAGACAGTGCTAATGGATTCGAAGTCGATAGGAATGTTCTCACAAGAATCCTTGTAAGGGAGAAAGGAATCAGAGAGGTAATAGAAGGCCTATGGTCCTGAGCAGAGGTTTATATACACGAAGTACCACTCTGGGAGAGCACCCGTCATAGTGAGACTCCTGATAAATGCCAATATCATTCTAAATGCAGACATGACATATTCAGGTCGAACGGACAGAGCCGTAAAACCTCAATTTCTACAGAGAGCGGGAGGCTAGCTAGGGTTCAAGGTCTTACGATTGGGTTTTCTCCTTTTGTTCAGTGCAGGAAGATCGGCAATTATCTATAATGGGCGAATTTCGATTGACCTTACTGGCCATTGATCTTTTGTATATGTATGGTATATCCACAATACAGTTCACCGAGGACATTGGGGGAGGTCGCAAACTTCGGGTGGCTCCCGGTCCTGCGGTGGCATTCTATCATTGGGTAGTATCGTTTTGTAGTCTTGGTACGTACCGAATTACCATTGCACCTGAAATATTGTGGCTTTCGGTGCAAAAATCATACTTCAGGCTTAGCTAGCTGCATTCTGCATGATCCCCAAGCTCAACTCTCATAGGCGAGTCTCTTTTTGTCTGCATACCTATCTTCCAATCCGTGTACCTTGGGGGAATATATGCACTTTTGCTGTTTGATCGTACGCGAGTCTCTTTAGGTGATGTGCATATCTTTTTCAATGAGTGTACGGTACGTACCTCGAGCTGATCACGCTGCCTTGCTTTTCAGGTATATAAGGGATAACAACTCTGCACTTGTCACATCCGGCTTTATTCTCATCCTACTCAAAGCAATTGACCCCACCTATTCTTCAGACGTCCATATATCATAACCTACTCTCTCCTTCCTTTTAATCGTTTTGCCCATTGGACGCTTAAGGCGTACTATCTGCATCATGGACAACCAAGCCATCCAACCCCGACCCGGAAATGCGGAAGGCTCCGACCCTACATTCGCTCACATTCCCTACGATCAGCGTTGGGAGCCGCTCAAGTCCACCATCACCATGCTTTACATGCAAGAGAGGGAAAAGATACCTAGGGTTGCTGAAAGAATGAAGAACGAGTACAATTTCTCAGCCGTGTAATTCCCCTCTTCCTACACTCTCAGAAGACATCGATCTGATCCTTCTTCGACGCAGCCCTTCTCAATACAGGTACCAATTCAAGAAATGGGGCATCAAGAAGAGAATAACAAGCAAAGAGAAAGATGCCATCATAAATGCCCACGGCAAACGGCTAAGACCCGGGTCCAGCCTGTCCCAAATCTCGATAGACGAGGGAGGCTTCGATAAGAGCGTGGATAAGAAGGCCTTAAAGCGCTACATTGGTGACCGGATCAGACACGAGGAACCCCTGCAGGTAGATAATACGATGTGAGTCCGCGCACCAGCATGGTATCTTGATGGCGCAGTAGTTTCTAATCGTCGTCAGGTTTCTGCGATGGCATCTTCCATACGCCGCTCTCCTGAACAGTCTTGGCCTGCCGCATGACCAATCTTCACCTTTCGGCAGCAGTCCACGAACACCAGGAAACATTATTATAGAATCTCCCGGTTCAAATGCTCCCCCAGGACAGTCGCCAACAACGCAGATGGTGCGACGAAAGTTGCACTTGGATCGTGCGAAACTATTGCTTCAGGGTCGCGAGATGGTTTTAATGAGACAATTGAACGAACCTGAGAGAGCGTACGTGCGATGATCTCCACGTACGAGTTTGACACCCAACTAAAATGCAAGCAGAGCTACCGTCACATGGCTACATGACCGCTGGATGTACTCGTTCATGACCGCCAAGTACTGGGGCAAGGGACCAAGGCACTGGACAGCCCAGACAATAGAATTCAAGACGGGAGCCGACAAGATGTTACTGGAATCACCGACACCATTAGACTCTCCTGGATCTGGACCGACACAAAGCGCACAAAGTTTCCAGCCTAAGTCAGAATGCCATTGGACTATACATCACCACAATGATGACTATGAGGCGCTGCCTGACTTACCAGATGATGACCCCGACAGGGAATACGATATCGAAGTTGGACTTCCAGCGTGGACGCCAGGACGTTCAGTGAGACGGTTAATGAAGGCTTGGAGCACAATACATTCAGCAAGTGCCCCGACGATGATATGCCATTCTCAATCGAGGCTATATCGCGACAACGCCAGAAATCAAGCCGCCAAAGCAAGCAGGAGGACATTGGCTTCGCCATAATGTCACGTAATCTTGACTTGCTATTGGGTCTATTCAGCGGCGACCGCTACAGCGACGAGTATCGGGAAGCACACGACATCTGTCAAGAAATGAAGGCCATGCATCTCGCTGCAACGTACCTCGATGGCTCTAGGCAATGCTGTTTGATTATAGATCTTCTGCCATTCGATTCAGCAGCACAGCTTGACCAGTTTGGCCATACGGTATTGGACAACATCTTCCTCGCAATTCTCAGATCGCATACCAAAGTGATCCCAAGCGCTGTGAGTAGGTCATTTCAAGGCCACAGCCGCTTTGCAGGAGAAGAAGTCGACATATGTGGACGGTGGGATGCGGATACACCATGCGTCCGTCAGCTCTACGCCACGGGTCAATCACGTATCCCCTTTCAATGGAAGCACGGGTTCTGTCACACATCCGTACAAGTCATCTGTCATTCAATCGTATGTCTTTTGCTGCGAGACTACACACCCGATATCAACACGCATAGTGGACTCTTTACGAATGTCTGCGAGCGCTGCGGTCATGAAACCAGGGCTTACCCCTTCCATATACTTGTTCTGGTTTCGTACCATCTCGCGAGCGATGGGACAAAGGAGGAAACGTTATTTGGTGCACTCGCCTGCCTGATCTGTTTGATTTACTGTGGCGCAAATCCATTTCTCAAGGCAAGCCTACTACCACCCTGGAGACGGAGTTGTGACCATCGCCTCATGACACCCGTTGAGCTTTCTGAGGAAATCCCCCATTCCACCATCAGCCAATGGTCTGAAAATGCTCGTACCGGGTGGTTTGTGTTTGTGCTAACCCTTAGATACATATCTACCCGACATTTCTATGGGGATTGTACAGACATAGAACTATCAAAGCTCGGCCCGGGAGATCATGGGATAAGTCTTAGAATGTGTGACGGTCTTGGGCTATTATGGGGAGCAATACAAACTGAATTCCTCACGCACCGGAAGTCGACTGAAGTTGGCAGTGCGGTATCCCCGCGATTCAGTATGGAGAGCTTACTACGAGGGCTCGAAGCAGGCCAAGGGCCCATCAGTGTCGGGTTGATCGAAGGAGACATGATGACTGAGGTTGGCGGTGACGGGTACTTTAAAATGAGTGGTAATCAACCTGTTGTCAATGAGGTGTGTAAGGAAGATTTCGGTAATGTTGAGCAATGGGGCCGCATCAAGTTCATCCCGCCGCCTTCCAGGGTATAATATTTTTATCTTACCTAAATTTAAAATAAGATGAAGGTATCACACTTCTATTGTAGTCACGAGAAGAATACTTTAAAACGTAACTTTTCAAGTCTTCGAGTATAATTGCATATAATAAAGCCAGAAAGCACTGGGTTCAATCATTAGGACTGTAACTAAATTTATATGCATGGCCTATGGGCTGGGTTGGTCCTGGGTAAGCATTAACATTTTGCAAATGTCATAGTAATTTTGCTCGTGAAATCCCTAAGTAATAATTCTAAATGCGAGTACTTGAGAGTTATCTAGTCAGTGGCGGTAACGGTCGAGGATCCTAACTATCCTTAGACATGATAGATGAGGCAATGCATTGATATTAGGAGAGATGTACACTGCAGATTCCCGAAGGGAAAATATTGCACTGAAACGAATGATGCGCATACTGAGGCGTTGCAACAATCGATTATGACCATCATGTAGATCAGCGCACAGGAGGAATGCCAGCTTGTAATCAATTTGCAAGCCCTTTATGTCCGGCCGACACAGCTATTGCCAGCGGGCACATACTCCTCCTGCGCTTCACTGATCCTGGCTTTGTGCAACTGCAGACAAGGAGAAGCATGGCTTCTTTCCTGCGTCAACTCCTTGGTGACTTTGCATATACCCTTATCTAACTGTACAACTTTCCGGCTATATTCACTGAAGCTTCTTCCGTCAACTCCACCAATCTTCATGACATGGCAGAATCGTCCGGCGTTCGATACTCGCAAGGCAAGAAAGGTATGGGAGACTCCCGCAAGTTTCCGTGGGAATATCCTGTTCCAGACAACAAATTCTGGCATGATGTATCATTCTGCGCCGCTCGCAACTTCCTACAGAATTTCTCGCCAGAGGAACTCGGCCAGCTCCCGATAGACCCGGAAAGCACGCTGGAAAAGCGAACCAAGATCGAATTGCTTGCTAGGATCCTCAGGGAGTTGCTCCAAAAGAGAGAAGCCGATGCTGCCCCGAAGACATACTACGATGCAGATTTTGTCGGTTGGGACAGGCTATGGCTTGCTGTGTATACGATGCAGGACGAGCTCGGAGATCCCGACGCCGAGAGAACGTTGCGCATGTTGTGCGATCGCAGAAAAGACAAGACCAATCTATCACATCAGCATACTCTAGCGGGCTTGCTACTTAACCGTGGCAAATACGCCGAGTCGGAAGAAATGGAAAGGGAAGTAAAGACGTGGTTGGATGGTCGGCTAGGGGTGGACTCCCCACAGGCGCTGAGCGCGAGGAGAATCATTATTCAAGCCTTATGGAAACAAGGGCTATCGCGAAGGTCAGAGGCAGACGGAGCGATTACAGAGCTGATGCGTATCATCGATGGTATGGCCGGTGGTCAATTTGCCGTGTATCAAGAGCAGGAGAGAAAGACGACTGAGGAAATGGTCCACGCCCTTAAAGAGGAATCAAGCGTATAAAGGATACACTTGACCAACAAAACAGAATTAGGTATATATGTCCCACTCGAGTCAAGCAGGCTTTAACAGATTCCATTCACCTTACACATTATATCTTCACCCCCGCTTCACCATAGCTTTCGCATGGTTACTTCCTCAACTTGCTTTCCTCCGCCTAATCCAAGACCCTGTCAAAATAACGGCAGTAATAATGGTACGTCCCCATATCAAGCCTCAACCCCTGACCCAGCTCCGGGCTTTGGGGAAAGCACTTGATGAGCGCACCAGTTTCAGCCCAGTAGTTTTATTTTCATTAGCTAGGTAGCTCTGTAGACTGTGGGCCTGTGGCTCTAGGCTCCAACTTTCTGAGCGTACCGTTATAGCTTGCCGTAGTCGCTCTAGACACTAGTACGTTTGTTCCCAGATCAGACTTTGATTCCGCTTGAAAGACGCGAGTAAAGAGTAAGCCATGGAGGGGCTGGTGTTCCACCAATCCCTCTGGGTTAGGTAACTCCATTGACAGAGGAAGGTAAGACATCTAATTAAGCAAAAACATTCAGGCACAGCAAGGACCGAATCTGGTCCGGATCACGAATCCAGTCGGGGTCGTCCACGGGGATGGTTGGCCGAGCTCATCCCACTTGGACATGGGGATTCCAATGGGATGATCTCGGCTCGGGGCTCGGTCAGCACCCAGTTGGAAATTTGTTGGTCCAGGTGTCAAAGATTAGCATATTGGACCCAGACATAGTGTCACGATGCGTGGGCTGCCATAGTCTGGCCACGAAAGGAGGAAGCAGATGAAGAAGTGTCCGAAGTTGTGAACTCTGGAAAGTATATCCGGAGGGTAGCAGGCTTAACGCTCGTTTGTGCAGTCGAAATCCATCCAGGTGTAAGCAGGCTTGCTAAAAGGAGGATAAGCGAAGATCAATGATCGGTTCTTTTGCCACTAAGTATGTCTGGGGTAAAATTGGGACCCTATACTTATTGTTATTCGAGAAGTAGATGTCGCTGTAGCACCATTTCAGGCCATAAGGTTTTCGCCGATCGCCTTCTCATCCGTATCTGGAACCATCCGCCCAGGGGACGGTTATGTAAGGGATACAGATGGCATTGTCTTCTGCCAATGGGTAGACGTAGGCCCACTGCTGCGTGTTTCCTCCTTGGCTTGCTGCGGCGTCTGAGAACCCACCGCTCCCGACGAAAGTTCAACATTGGGTGATGTATTAGTCGTGTTCGTTATGAATCTTGGCGCCAACCTCCCTTCGGCACCGGAAAGGGCCCCATCCGCGCTGTTTAGGACTGCTGCTACCCGAATAAAGGTCGAGGCTCCCACCGGCCTGTAAAACGGAGTTTTCAAGGAACTGATGGATGCCGAGTATATCCCCGATAATCCCCAAAATAGCTCCTATGTTCGAAGCAGTAAGCGAGGGATGTTGAAGTGTGCGGTGTGCTAATTAATGGAAAGGAGAAAAGGAGTCTTGTATGAGGAAACTGGGAGGACAATGGATTATGCGAACAGCTGCGCATGTATATGCAGCGTTAGACATGTCGCTTTGCCTTGAAAGAGGCAGACCGCAGACTGTGGTGCGTGTATGCTTGGTTCCCCCGACAGTTTTCTTGCATACTGCATTTTCTTTGAACCTCGAACGCCATCCGATAACCTGAAGCCATTAGGTTGCGTTCGTGCTCTCGCGGACCGCGAATCGCAGCCGGTGCAGAGCGGGCGTATCGCCCAGTCCACGATGAATAGGGTCTATACGTGCAGGAGATATTCGTAGCACATTTGCAAATATGAGGCTAATATACGTCAAGAGAATAATACGGTAGGATTAACCATACCGTGCCGAGCTCCGTCTGCCAACTTCTAGCAGCCCGGAATTCTCAACTTGACGTGTTCCATTCATACCTGTCAATCCGGCCATTCAGTCAGGCAGAATTTCACGACGCCCAGTAAGCAACCAAATAGGATAGGAGGCGCCCTAGCCGGTCATAATTCTGCCAACGATGGCGGCCTTCGCTAGCTGCCCAGCTTGAATACCCCTAATGGCTACTGGAAGTGTGCATTAACCCTGTAGCCAGGTCTTTATTCCTGAGGGAATCACGAGGGCCAAATAGTGTGTAGCATTGGCTGGTCTGGACGAAGGAGGGTAGGCATCTATGACAACGTCATGAGACGTCTATCTCATATCCGGTTGATCGAGATCATAGAAACTAGAGACCGTATTATCACGATGTCCCATAGGCCGGCATGTTGTTGCGACATCGATATAGTCGTCGCAACACCAAGGGGGCAGGGCCCACCTCCTTTCCCGAGCCGTATCTATAGCGCCGTTTTTAAACAGCCGTTATGTGGAGACCGGGTAATACCAGACTCCGTAGTTGCCACAGCCAAAGTGACTGGAAAAAGGAGTAGCATATAACGTATAGGAATATTTCATATTACGTCTCGGAATATGAGCGTTTTTGAAACCATGATATATATATATATATATGTAAAAGCTCGAAACATATTTATTATGTTTAATTTTCCAGTTTTACTACACAGTTGCAGAGATAGTCTTGGCACATTCCCTGTGATAAAGGGGTAACGTTATATTGCAATGTAGCAACCGCATTACCCTCTTAGGCGCGGATCGGAATATAAGGAAACTGAATAGGGGAGAAAAACCAAGAGCAGATGTATTATTCTATCTTAGGGAAAGTTGTGCGAAGTCAAACCAAAAATGTCTCTCCTCTCCCAAACGTACGGATCCGCGCGAAAGGGGCACCGTAACCATTACCTTTCGCAGGGAGGGGGTTCCAACACTCACTCATTCTTCATAACTACTATGGCTAACTTTGGCTCTCCCGTCCTCTCCTCTCCACTCCGATCCCAGAAAACCTCCAAATCTCCAAAACCATTGGCGGCCGCCGCCGCGGTAGCGTTCGTAATCCAACATTCTTTCCTTCCTCGCCTCCTCGACTCGATCATCCGTCATGATTAAACGCATGCCGCCGCCCCTGCGGGACATCGGGCGCCAGCACCAACAAGCACTGACGACCGCCCGTCTCCTTTTCTCCCTTCAGAATTCGTGATATTGTATTAAGGACGTTCTTTATCAAACTCAAATCAGATCAGCATTAAGAAACCCGTGGTCTAGGGCCTGCCCAATAGGTTTTTGAAGCAGCTGCTCATCCAGTTCACAGGAAACATTCGCAGCAGGATTCGCAGCAGTCGCAGCAGCAGTCGCACATGAAGCAACAGCACAGGGTGGCGAAGCAGGCCTTGAGGCAGTTGTCCGACTTTTGTTCCTGGGGCGGCGGCGGGGGCGGCGCCTGCTGGTACTGCATTGGGGGCTGGTAGTACTGGCCCGGCGGCGGCGCTCCATAGGCCTAGAGCATCCCGTCCTGTTAGCCTCGCACAGTGACGCGTCACTCCCAAGGTAGAAAGAGAGATAAAAGAATGCGCGGGATGCGGGCTGCGGTAGGCATATGTAGTAGTTGGGCAGTATCAGGTGATTAGTAGACATATGCAGGAAACTGAGGTGAAAGATGCGACGACGGGTCCGTCAGGGGACGCGTATATTGAGCAAGGCGTCTTAGTAGACAGCCTTGCGGCATGGTGGGGCGGAGGCTTCGCATAAAAGAGAAAGAGAAAGGAAGCGAGATATGGAGAGGACACATACAGGTTGAGGATAGCCCGGCTGAGGGTAGCCCTGGGGAGGGCCCTGGTTGTAGTAGTCCTGGCTCGCCATCTAGACGGTTTTCTGCGTCGTCGCGATCCGATGTTAGAACACCAAAAGCGTCTCTGGCCTACGAGGCTTGAGTTTTGTGCGGAGTTGGACTGGGGTCTGGGTTGGAGAGTTCGTTGCGCGCTGCGCGATGCGGCTGCTATGGAAAAGAAAATCGCGGAGGGATTGGGGGGGACGAACCTTGTGTGAGGTGACTATCGTTCCTAATGTAACCTCGACACACAGGTAGCACCGGTATGTATGTAGAGATTAGGTATGGTATATCAGAAGCTCGAAAGCGGACTTCGGCGCAGAGAATGTCTTTTTTGTTGTTACCTAGGTTAGGTATCCGGGAAAAAGAGAGAAATAGACGAAAACTGTTACTGAAGGTTCAGAAAAGACGAGAAATTCAACTGGCGACCAAGGAACGGGGGCTATATAGCTGCGTCCGGGGGACTACCAATTTGCAAGGCGGGTGCGATTCCCGTACTCTCGTGCTGGCTTGGCAGATGGTAGATGGTCCTAAATGCTGAGGCAGCAAGGCTTGTCCATAAATTAAATAAACAAAATTAGACGAGGAACGATTGGAACTTGATGAGGTTGTCCGGGTCCAGATCAGTCAGCGACACAGCCCGCATGGCAATAGAGACAGACGTCAGTGAACCGGTAAACGGCATCGTCAGGGTCCAAAAGTAATGTACGTTGCGTACGTAATCATACTACGCGCAGGAGGACATAGCAGATGGTGTCGATCATGCGCCTCGTTTGTATGGGTCGTGTTCATATGGATATGCCTTATAGGTAGCGGTCTGTGTCTGGTTGGGCGACAACACGCGCGTTAATTAGAACCCAGGCGCAGGAATTTCCATTCCATTTCCATTCCCTGCCCACTAATCGCATGTTGCGCTATCCAAATTCTCATCAGTCACCAGGTTGGCTGCAACTGTTTCTGTAACGCTTCCATGCCTCACACGGTGATCTGAGCCACACCGAGCTGCGTAGGTATCTATGGATCTTTGGAATCGCCACCGTTTTGCTGCGCTGCGACTGCGCCGATGATATTTAACGTTATTTCCGGAGTTGCCGGCGCTTGGGAAGCCTGAACTTGGATTAGGCGCAACGGAAACTCGGAAATTCGGCACTGAGAGTACGTTCCCGTTTGCCAAGGCCACGGGAAGGCCGTCCCAGGCAGCCAATGAGGGCCGGCGTACCAAGGACCCTTGTACGGACGAGACGGACTTCGAAGGAAAGGACGGCAGCTTAGGCAAGGTACTAAGTTCCCGAATTACATACAAGGACAGTCCCGGTTTTTGCATAAATAGTCCTCTTCCATTTCCTATGCATCAATTGATAGGGGAGAAAAATCGGCTTAGCACCCCATGAAGATGGGATATAACCTTGTAGTAGTTTCAAGATAAAAATAGACCCAGCCTTAGTGTATGACCGATAAACCCGATTATATAATTAAGACGCAATATGCAACCTACTATCTCTGTTAAATACCGTAACCATCATCTTTTAAGCATGCACTACGCGCTTAAGCAGGTAGCCGACGTGCGATGCTTAATAAGAGAGGCAAACCTTACGCAGTTATCTGACAAAGGGCGAAGTGGCAGCACACTAACAATTTTCCAAGTGTGTGACACCAATCGCAAGAAACTGTCCAATCAGATAGTATAAATCTACCAGGGGTTTCTTTTGTAGGTAACGCGATAACGCCGACCGCCAACGATTGTTGCTGCTGCCGTTAGTTCGCCCTCCTTCGGATAGACGCAACAGACGAGAGGGCGAGCAAGACTAAGCACGATAGAAACTATTTTATAAACTATCTCAAAGCACATATCCGCGTAGTCCCCGATTCCGCTAGCAGTTTTATTTCTCCCTCACTTGTATGATCTAGGTCAACGGAAAGCGTCCATCGTTTCGTCGGGCGACGGAAGGTCGCGACGGTGATGGGAGGCGAGCTTATTATTCATCCAGCTTCACGTAGTTGGCGGGGAACAGACCGCTGGCCCCCTTGTAGTGACCGAACCACCAGTCCTCGTCGGGGAACTCGAGGTTCGTGATCTTCGCGCCCTCGGGGAAGCTCAACTCTGCGGGGACCGTTAGCCCAATTGTTCAACACGGGGAAAAGGAGCCGATTGTAATATGCGGAAGAAGTTATCCCTCGTAAAAACTCACCGTTATCCTCGGCAGCCTCGTAGTCGAATTCAGCCGTGGCGGTGGGCCCACTAGCGGCGGCGGCAGGCTCCTGCTCCTGCCGGGGCGCGGCAGCGGCGGGAACTGGCGAAGGCGCTGCTGCTGCAGGCTGAGAAGCGGCGGGTCGAGGCGCCGTGGCGGGTGCGCCGGCATCGGTGTCGTCGACGAGCTCTACGTAGTTGCTCGGGAACAAGCCAACCTCGCCGCGGGAGTTGGTGCCCATCCACCAATCCTCGTCGACCATGTCGATGTTGGTCACGTACTCGCCCTCGCGCAGGTCTATCTCGTTGTCCTCGGCTTTGTCGTAGTCGTACTGGATCAACGCACGCTTACCGCCGCTCGTAGCGGCCGGTGCTTCTTCGACGGGAGTATGACCAAACTGTTCCGCCGCGACGGCCGTGGCGGCCGCGCGGGGGTCGAACGATTCCTCCTCAGCAGGCAGCTGTTCTTCCTTCGGCACCTCCTGTTCGAGCGGCCGGGTGGGGAGCGAGCGAGGTGGCTCATGTGCCGGCTCGATCTCAGGTTCGGGCCCTCGTGGAACTGGCATGGCCACCCGAATGGGAGATGTCTCGCGCTCAGGCTCTTCCGCTTCCTCGGCGGTCGGCGAAGGTGGCCGAGGGGGCATTCCGGGGAGTGCGAATCCTCCCGAAGGCCCTGATGGAGCATCGGCAGCAGGCCGAGTCCCCATGGGCAGAGGTGGCGGTCCTCGCTCTTCCTCTCTGGTAGGCTCTTCGGCGGGAGTCGGAACCCTCGGGGCCGATGGAGGCTGAGGAGACGGCGACTGAGGAGCTGTCTGCTGTGCCTCCTTGAAGCGGTCGCGGATGGCGCTAACGCTCCCGGACGGGGAAGCCGGCGCCTCTTGGCTGTTCACCGTGTCGCCAGTTTTCTGCCCAGCGATACCACGCCCGTAACCTGCGGGTTGAACCGGTGCCCAGCTCTTTCCGGTGTATCCACTCTGCCAACCCCCCTGTGCCCCCTTATTTCCGCTCATCTGAGGCGAAACGGGAGAGGCCGCAGGCAAACCGGAGATACTTCCACCTTGAGCCGCTTTCTTCTCGGCCCAGATCTGGGCAGGTGTCTTCCCACCTTGATCGGCGAAGGTTCTGCTAGCGGAACCGACAGGGGGAGTGCCTGCAGCAGGAGAAGGACCGCCAAATCCGAAAGCTCCAGGGGTAGGTGCCTTGGTCCCAGTGAACGCAGAGGCACCGCTCCACTTCTTGGCAACCTTCGGCTTGGGCAGTTCTGTCAAGCGCTCAGACTGCTTGAACGCGGCACTCCGCTCTGCGAGGGACGGTTGACGCTCTTCAGGTTGGGGTTCCGGCTCGGATGGCTTCTGTGCTTGAGCTCTGATAGCAGCGATGTCAACCTTCCCTACAGGTTGATAGGTCCCCTTCACCGGCGCAGGCCTGTCATCTTGCTTTTCTTTCGCAGCTGCTCGGATCGCGGCGATGTCGACCTTTCCTACTGGCTGATATGATCCACCAATGACATCGGACCTGGCCGCTTCCTGCTGAGCGGACCCATTGAACCTTGACGGTTCCTGTTTCTGGCTTGTCAACTCGGCCATGTTGACCTTGGTGGGCTTGTACGCCGACTCGACCTTTTGAATCTCGCTCCTAGTAACCGGGGGTGCGTCATCGCCCCAACCATCGTCGTCGGTCTTCTGTCTCAAGCTCGCGTTTCGTGCGGCGACTATGGGGTTGAAGGAACCGGAGCCTGAAACGGAGGCAAAAACAGGCTTCGTCTTGACGAGGGGTGGAGCTGCGCCGGACTTTACGGGTGCGCTACCTCCGGCGGTGTACTTGGCACCAGATGCATCGGCGACTTTCTGAAGAATAGCTGCGGGTTCGAGGTCGGTGTCGGAGCGGGCGGTGATTTGTACATGGTATCCCTGATTCCAGTTAGCGTTTCTCCTATGACATGGTGGCTTGACCGGGCTCGCGCACATGGAGGA
Source organism: Monosporascus sp. 5C6A (assembly GCA_004155035.1). Lineage (NCBI taxonomy): Eukaryota > Fungi > Ascomycota > Sordariomycetes > Xylariales > Monosporascus > Monosporascus sp. 5C6A. The sequence continues at coordinate 95,496 of QJOB01000020.1, read as the reverse complement.
CTTTGGTAACGGCGTTGAGATGGCTGGTGAAGTAGCCCTTCGTCCTCTCGGGGACCCCTCCGCCGCACTGATAGCATATTAGCTGTGAGGAACATACTATAGCCATGGAAAAAGCAAACAAACCCATGCTATCAGGGCGTGTTTCGGCAGACCGCTGTTGGGGTCCTTGATTTTCAGGAAAGCGAATTGAATGCGGCCCTCATTGAAATCCTCAATAAGCTCCTCCAACTCCCCTTCGCCGGTGGACTGGACTTTTAAGATACTCTCCTTGTTTCCCGTGTCCTGGAAGGCATTGGCGAGGGGAGCTTGGACAGAGAACAAAGCCCAATGAGCGTATGTCGAGGAGCTTCCGGCGGGCGGGGCTGGGGCATTGACAACGCCCTGATAGCTGCTTCGAATGGATGGCCCGTTGACGGAGAGATTCAACGACGCCATGGTGGAAGTGCCGTGTATGCAATGTCGTCGTTGAACGAGTGTATCTGGATTTGTAGGTAGGAGTTTGTTGGGTGCCTGCTTCGAGATCGAATAACTAACTAATAAACGGAACTTGGTTGAACTAGTATGGCAGTAGGGCCAATTCAGGCCGATTCAGGCGGGGGTGATGTCAGAATCCAGACCCTGACGCTACTCAGGGCGAGCTTCAGCTCAAGGAACCTACTGGGTCGGTATATCGTATAATCCGTCGTATTCGTGGGGGAGTAGCAGCTTCAAGTACATGTAGGTAGGAAGGTGAAGAATATAGTGTAATTTTAAACAATAGAAGTTTACATATGCATACGACAAATTTAAACGGGACAGTTTTTGGGAGGAAGCTAACGGCACTGTAAGGTTCAAGATGGAAGCCCAATGGATTAAGGAGATGACCAAATTCGAAGTGGGCTGTGCATCTCTCGATGGAGTCATCAGGAGCCTGAAGCTGGCTCGCTGCCAGACGCTACTTCATACTGTACGCGTTGTAGGGTTCCAGCCCGCCTAGGTGGTCGGTTAGCCAGGTACATTTACCTCTTAAGCCGCATAGTGGATAGACTGTTGCGGATATGTCTGAATTATACCAGCAATAGCAAGCAGACAAATGCATGTGTATGTGGTTCTTCCATGATGACGTTGCAGGGACACAGCACTGAGTATGCACTGTACAATACCAGCCGCGTACTGGGCGGACACCTACCCCTAACGTTACGCAGGTAATTGTACATAGCTAACTTAGTACATGTAGATAGCGCGAATAGACGCCCTTAGGTTTTCAAAAGGGCCGTAGTACGTTCATGCCAACCCCTCCTTTCCCTATCGGCGGCCATACCATACCCTGTATGTAAGTACAGAGAAGCACTACCCAAGTAGGTAACTCTGTAACTCTAAATTCTGGAACGCGGCTGGAATTGCGGCACATCAGTTGGGGATGGCCAGCCTCGCCAGGCCAATCCAATCAACCGTACTTTACTAACTTAGGCGCTTCCACTTACATACTTACAGTGCATACTTTAATTAGTTATTCCGGGCCATAGAGCTATCCCTCCCTTCGACTTGCGACAAATTCGTAATAGAACCTCTACATCATCAACCACGAGCCCGTCTACAAGCTCATGCATAATAGGGTCTCTTATCTTACTCCTGCCGCCTCCCTAACGCACCCCGTCATTTTCGCCGGCGCGACTCCCATATCTAGCGAACGGGACCAAAATGGTCTTATTAGCCGACTCCGACCTATCGTCATCATCCATCAGCTCCTTGTCCTCGGATTCTCCAGAACCTGGGAATGACTTCGACGACAGCACGATTGCCGAAGAACCAGTTTTGCCACCTTTCAAACGCCAAAAGCTTGGCGATGGATCCAGGGCTTCGTCTTCGGTACACGTAGAACCAGAGCCCGAGCCCGAGGAAGAAGAGAACGATCTCGATGGTGACATATCATCAGACACATCCGGCGACGTGCCGAATTCGCCCATTAATGCGAAGCTGGACGAGGAGGAGTTCCAAGAGCAGGTCACACATTGTGCCTGGGATGGATGTCAGGCCGGTGATCTCGGCAACATGGACAGACTGGTGGAGCATATACATAACGACCATATCGAAAGCCGCCAGAAAAAATACACATGCGAATGGAACGGCTGTCCGCGGAAGAGCATGCCACATGCCAGCGGTTATGCTCTGAAAGCTCACATGAGGAGTCATACCAGAGAGAAACCTTTCTACTGCTACCTGCCAGGTACGACTGCTTAGATCGTTCGCTGTGCGCCTAGACACGATGGCATGCTAATCAGGTTCTAGAATGCGACCGTGCTTTTACGAGATCCGATGCACTCGCCAAGCACATGCGCACCGTACACGAAACCGAAGCATTGCGACCGTCCGACCCGGTCCCGAAGTCTATGCAAGCGCAGGGCAGCAAAGGGAAGCAACTCAAGATCATACTAAAGACCCCTCAATCCCATGCCGCAGGCCACGACGACGCATCCGGCGATGGCGACGGTAGCGAAGACATCACCCCCGATTTCTTCACGCCCGTGACCGAACAGCAAGGCTTCACCAGCGAGGAGGCTGCCATGGACATGGAGTCGCTATACAAGCTGTGTGTAGCCAACGTTAAGTGGGCGACGAGGGAGGGCGAGCTCCTTCGGCGAGAGTGCAACCAATTAGAAGAGGCATACAAGCAGGAGTGGCTGGAAAAGGAAGTCCTCATCGACCAAGTCGCCCAGGTCGAGGAGGACTACTGGAAGCGGCGTCAAGCGGTCCTGGCCGCGGAAGCCCAGGCCCAGCTCGCCAAGGGCGACGCCGCCATGGGCTCGGTCGAGGATGACGAGCTCACCGTCGAAGCCCCGGAGGCCGCGGAGGAAACCAGAGCGGCGATCGCCGAGGAGGCCATGGAGGACTAGGTAGGCCTTTGGTTGCGGCAACAGTCGTACGTTGAGGTGTGGAAGCCCTGCACATGGAGCTAGAAGAGCTTTCGATGCTACGAGGGAATACGTAGATCATGACCCTGAGCCAGGCATTATGTCGTGCTAAGCGCCACACTTGACCCACCCGCTCATAAGGCGCGCCTCCAGGGCTCCGTACTGATTCTACGAAAAGAACCCGAAGCTCGCCTGAGCACTACCGATCTCCGAGTACCAATGTGTGCTCATATAGAGCAGCGAGCTGGGTAGGCACATCCTTGCCATATACGAAAGAGCGGGTGTTTGGAAGAGAGAGAAGAGAAGAGGGGGGAAACTTAATCCCATGTATTCGAGTTCAGTTGCCATTATATGGTTCTATGAGCTATCGCATAAGCGGGTGGAAGACAGTACAAAGGAGCCCGCATTGCTGGCGTGCTTCATCTGTGCCCCGTATCACAGAGAAAAGTCTGAACGGGATGCCCAAGTTACGACGAGAGGGATACTGCCTCTAGGGTTGCCGGAAAGAAAGTTTAATTGTTATCTCAATCTTACCTTCAAATTCCCAATAACAGGGTACCTCACGCGTGCTTCCACCGTACATCAAACCAGCCCATCCTGGGCTCTCCCCCTTTCCCTCCGCAGCGCGATGCCATCCGGCCACCACGCAGCCGAACCCGCCCTGTCGGGACCACTTCGAGGCTTCGCAGCGCCGGCTACCTTCCGGGCGTCTTCCGCTGCCTTCCGGACGTCTTCCGCTGCCTTCCGGGCGTCTTCCGCTTCCTTCTTCTCCTTCAGCTGCTCCAGGCGGCGCTTCTTCAGGTCCTGGAGCCAGCCGTTCGTCTTCTGCTCCAGCCTAGCGCGGTTCAGGGAGCTCGCCGCCCACCTGCTCCGCAACTCCGTATACTCGTCCAGGACGTGGTAAGGTACCCTCAGGACTATCCGGACAATGGCGCGGATCCAGGCGCTGAAGGCGATGGAGATGGTGAAGATGACGACAACGGCGGACAGCCCAACTGCCATCGCTAGTCAGAACCCGAAGCACGAGAGTTGGCAGCGTCCCGGCGCGACGAAACTTACACATGTAGCCTATCTGCTCGTTTAAGCTCATCCATTTCGCCTCCTCGTTGATGTCGACGTTGTTCATGCCGAAGAAGGCGGCGAAGAAGCCTGGGGGCAGCTGTATTCGAGAGACGGCACTTATATTAGTCCCGGCACTCGAATATCCCGTTTCGGGATAACCTACGAAGAAAATAGTGACTATCGTGAACGCCATGATTGCTCGACCCTGCTTGACGCTTTCGTCAGCTCTTTGGAGAGCAGCCTTCGCCTCGACGATGGAGGCTTGTTGCTGTTTCAAGGATAAAAGGCCTAGAAGCTGCCTCTCGGGTCAGAGTTTGTTCACTCTATGCGGTGGCATGTGTTGCGTACCTGCTCGCACGTACGGAGCGCAGAGTCTTCCAGATCTTGTATCTCGGCCTGCCGGCTCTCAATGAGCTCCAGCGCCCCTTCGGCCTCGGTGATCGTTGCCTCCAAAGCTTTCGACTTCGATCGGGTCCCTTCGTCATCGGAGCGGCCAACCCTGTCGTTGCTCTCTGTTTGGTTCTTCGCGATATCTAGCAGCAGCTTCTTGAGAAACGCGGTCTCCCCCTGCGTCGTGTCCCTGTCCGTGGGGTGACAAAGATGTCTCTTGAAGTCCTTGACGACGTTCAGCTGTTCGGTATAGACCCTCTTCATAATCTTTAGTTCCTCCGCGATGTCTTGCGCTTCTTTAAAGAGGACGCCTTCGGGGTTGATATTGAGGTATTTGTGCCCGGCGTTGTGCGGCCTGTTAGGCAACATGTTCTTGGCATGCAGAGCGGTGTGCTTCCAAAAGCTGTCGTAGGCGATCGACGTCATCTCCGTCTAATCTCGTCAGCAAGCAAACCAGTATTTTGGGATCTATCCTTGCCACTCACGACGTCACCAATGGCGGACGCGAACAAGTCCATAACTTCAGGCCGCTCATCCAGGGGCTTAGTCCGATCGAAGAAGACGCGCGAGCATTGATCGATGATGATGAGTGCTATTAAGGTCTTAGCACAAGCAGTCAAATGGCATATAACCCACGGGAGTAGTACCAAGATGGTGAATAGACTTGATCTCGTCTCGCCCTGTCTCCAGGCGCTCCCGAAGACTCTTGTGGACGCCTGAGGGATCGGGCTTATTCCTGCCCCATCGTCTCGGGAACGAAGTGATGATGGTGTCTTTGTAGAAAGTCAGCATACCATTTCTCTATAGGCATGGTTTTGGACTTACTATCGTCGAGTATCCACAGCCACAGCTGATCGACCATGACCACCCGTGTGTTATGGCTATGCAGGCTGTGACCCGCTTTCGTGCCTCGGTAGACTACCTGATCTTTGTCCCGCTGCGAAGTGTCATCTAGCGTGACAAAGTAGTACTGGTCAAGTGTGCGTCGTATATGTAGCGGCGGATCCGCCTTGACGTACTTCCGCAGCAGTCTCTCGTCGGCTTCATAGTCCATTTCGTCCGCTACCTTGGCGACTGTCATCAGATACGTGCCTAGCAGTGTCCTAATAACGGCCTAGTTAGTCCAAATGTTTCTATCACAAAAAGACCTGGAATAATCTCACTTGTATTTGGGCAGGTCGTGTTTCGGATTTTCTTTGCTTTTCAACTTGTCCACGAGATTACTTATCTTTGGCGGTTTCGCCTCGTAGCCCATTTCTTGGTTGATAACCTGCACCATTTTCGCGCGCCGGCTGCTCGTCTCCCAATGTAAATATGGAAGCTGAAAATGACTTGTTAGAGTGTATTACGGACAGCAACGCAGGCCACACTCACGAATAGCGCGATGTTCTTGTCCTTCGGTGGGAATGAACCTCTGGTAGGCGAAGACGGGGAATCCGAGTTGCTGCTTTGGTCGCCCTGTACGGGATCTGCATTTCTCCTTAGAAAGAATCAAAGAGATCGAAACACCTGGGCCTACCACGAGGGATGATGGAGCACCTGGATCTCATATGCCGTGCGTGCACAAGCCCTCCTCGTCTAACCCAGTCCTGCTCTGTCTGACCTAGGCTTTCCCTATCTTCCCGGGCACGCCCTCTACCTGCCGATGCGCTTCCGGTTCCGTGCATTTGCCCACGCCAGAACTCGCGTGCGAGTAATTTCTCTGTCTTTCCTGCTTTTGGATCGTAAGGTTTGCGGTCATCAATCGTCTGCGGCTTCTCATTGTAATACCTGGCGATTGCTGTCTGCCGATAATGTAGGTTAGCCCAGTGCGTCATAGTTTTATCTTTGTCTGTCTCTCACCTCGATCCAGGACATGTTGTTTGTCGGGAAGTGGAAGTACCGAATGATATCCGGGGGACACTTCTGCATCAATGGGTTCTCCCGCTCGTTGAGGATCTCTTCCATCGAAATCTTTTGATTTGGAAACTGGCCGAAATACTTCGGGTGCTCGTCCGTATAGCCGAGCCAGCTGTCCTTGTCTTTGGCCTTTTCGAAGTACATGGCACAGGCTTTAAATCCATACATGGGCTCAGGTACGACATCTCCAGCTGCGTTGTTGGACTGAGGATCCTCTGAGCTTGCTGGCACCGGCTGAGACTGCGTTGGCTGATCCAAGCCAGGCTCATCCCGCCCTGAGAAGGAACCCCTTCGATTCGTGTCAGGTTGGTTCGGAACATTATTCGACATCGATTCGTCAGTTTCCCAACCCGCCAACCTGTGAATGAGCATTAAATGTCTCCGGTACTTGGGTTGCAACCGGTCAGCCCATAGTCTCTCTAATTCGCGTTGTATTTCGGGAAGCTCGCTTTCGACATCTCTCCCCCGCTCTAGAAGATCGCGTCGCTTCTTGTTTAACTCTCCCTTGAATCCCGGGTGCTTCTTTACTACCTCGCCTGGCTGTTCCTGAAGTGTCTGCTGGATGTTTTCTACGTTTCGCCTGAAGTTCGAAACGTTTCTGACCACTTCCTCTTTCCACTCCTTTTTCGTGCTATCAAGTTTTTCCGTCAAGCTTTTCTTATTGTCATAGGACGAAAATTGTTCCCGAGTTCGCTTAATCCTCTCAAGCTCACGCACGATGCGATGTTGTTTCTTTTCGTCTAATTTGGCGAGGAATTCTTTTCGGTCCTGGATCCGGAGACCAAAATAAGCAATGACGGGGTCCCGGCAGTGCTTCCATGGCTCTTGTTCATACTGCTCATCCAAAGAGGAGGGTTTGACATACTGTCTGTCGACGAACTCATCTTTGAGGTTCACTTCCACGTGCCTCAGCTCAAGATTATCAGTCGAATTTGTCATTATAGTTCAGAGATAATACACGAAAGCTCCTAGTTTCCTCCGGTTACGAGGGTGCACCATCTTTTGTGTCTTATATTGCGCTGAACTTCGGCGAGACCGCAGTGGCTGGATATTTATTGACGCCACCACGGATACCGCACCCGTAACCGCCAACCACCTTGAAGCAAGCAATTCTGGGCGGTATTTGAGATAGGCGGTTCCTATCATTGCATATGCAGGGGATCGAAAGCAGAAAGCATACAGCCCTGTTTTGGCCCCCATTGGAGGTTCAGCGAGCTGAAAATTCGGTACAACATCTGGAACCAATAACAGCCTCAGCGTCGAACATCCTCGAAATAAGTAGTACACCGATATCAAAGATCCCTGTAGGTTCTGCGTGCTACAACAACTCGATTCTGCTTGTTCGAACCGGTGTTCAATGAAAAGGGAATGAGATATAGAAAGCAGTAAGGGTACAATGGGAAACAGCAGGGCAAGTGTTGGAACCAGCTCGCTCAGGGTATTAGAATGTGTCCAAATTTCGAGGATCATTTAAGCCGCGACAAGGTTGACAATGATCTGGTGCTGGTAAGTGACCTTCAAACTGATGATTCCCGCCGTTACACCGCCCATTTCGTAACAACCAGTTACAGGTTTTGAGAATCGTGCTCAGAGGAAGCTCTCCCCTGAGCAGATTATGCCGGTTAAATGCAACAACATGGGCGAATCAAGAGACACTGCGCTTCCGGTGCTGTTTGGTCGACTCTGTTCGGTTCCCGGGTAATAGAACCCACCTTTTCTCTTCGGCCATATATATAACCGGCAAGATGGGGAAAACTGGGGGTGGTACGATATGCCAGACGATATCCTATATCACAGATCAGCGAGGCCATATGGGGTTGGAATACCTTATACTGGTATTTTATTCGTGGATAATACTATTCGCCATGCGGATCACTGGCCTCGTCATCGCAAGTTTACTCCCACGGCCGCCACGATATCCCCCCAACTACATGCGGGCCCACGGGACCGGACCTCCGTCTCCGCCTCCGCCGGGTGCGGCAAAGCGCCGCCTGTAAGGCCGGGGCATTGATATTCGGTCGAGACGACTGACCGGAGGGAATACCGGATCTGGCTGCCGCAGAGCTACAGCCCGGGCCGGCCTACGCCCCTGATCCTGTCATACCACGGCGCGACGCGCAACATTGCCCATCAGATCCGCGCGGACTGCCTCAGCGACGCGGCGTCCAACGACGACCACCTGGTGGCATACCTGCAGGGGGCGCGGCGAGACGCCCTGGACCCGCGGTCGACGACTTGGCAAGGGGGCACCGGACGCGTTGGAAGGAGCCGACGACGTGGCGTGCACGGCCGCCGTGCTCGACGCGGCCGAGGCGCTCTTGTGCGTGGACGGGGCGCACGTGTATGTGACAGGCCACAGCCAGGGCGGCGGGTTTGTCGGAGCCCAGCTGGCGTGCGACGCGGCGACGTCCGAGCGGCTCGCGGCGTTCGCCCCCGTGTCGGGCGCCTTCTACAACGCTTCCTTGGACCGGTCGTCGCGCTGTGACCCACCTCACCTCGAGAACGCATGCGAGGCGACGCACACGCGCACTGAAAATAGGAGCATAACCCCGATGCTCGAGCTTCACGGCGGCGCCGACGACGTCATCGACTTCCACGGCGGGTTCCGCAAGGGCGCGTGCCTGCCGGCCATTCGCCGCTGGGCCAAGGACTGGGCGAGGCGGAACCGCCTGGACCTGCGCGACGACGTCGTCCGTGTTGGGGGGCGAGGAATGGTGTCCAGTACGTGTATGGCGACGGCCTGGTGACGCTGGTCTATGCCGGTGATGATGTGGGGCACGTCTGGAGGTCGAGGGACGGCGGAAACGCGGATTTAGATGCGAGCGCGTGAATCATGGACTTCTTTAGGAAGTACAGCTTGGAATAGAAAGCGCCCGGTCTGTAGCTTCATTATGTGAAAAGTCGCCGACAGAAAGACATGGAAGTAGGAGCACTACACAAAGACTATGACCCCAATTCGACCGACTTATGTATATCATGCTGTTATAGCGACTCATTTCCTGACCATTGGACGCTACTATGTGTTTAATGATCCGGTGGTCCTTGCTGATTACTTATCCTACCTTTCTACCCTTTACGGCATGTCCTGGATCTTAGCGATGTCGAGCGCGGTCAATCCTACCAGGAACAACACCACAAGAAAATAAGTGTTTTAATGCGAAGTGGAAAATGCCGAGGTGCGGCTGAGCATGGTAAGTAGCCGCCAGACGGCAAACGCTCCCCTGGTTTGTCGGAAGCAGTGGGAACTTAGAGACGATTGACCAATTAGGTAACTCAGCGAGCCGTTGTGAAACATTGTTGGTTCGACGAGAGCCCTCTTGCAGATGTAATAACTGGGGGTATTAGAACCGCCCGCCGTTATTGAAAGGGCATAAGACGAATTAGGCAGGAGACGAAAGGGACTGGCGACTAATCGTACGAGATCGCTGCAAGGCGTAAAGCGATAATATACCGTACGTGTTGTTGAAGAAGCATTGGGTGTGTTGTTGGCCGTCTACAGTAACCACCCCCCCCTTAACAAGTCCGCCATTTAATGAGATGAGTAACTTCGTATCCTATTCGGAAAACTCTTCGTGTTGGGCACTCGTTATACTATGGCATGAAATGAATATGTATCTCTGTATACGGGAAGGATTTGTTAATCGGGTGGCATGTAGGTCCAAGCATGGGCGTTGGTAAGTTGTGCTGGCTCGACTCCTTTTTCGACATAACGAATTGAATGTGGTGTACTGTACCTTGTAATTCGATATGGAGGGCACTTACCCTATTCGATGTACCAAATGCCTATTATTTGTAACCCTACTGCATCCGCTGAATGTTTCACCTCCCTTCAACTTGCAACGAGGCCTGTATATATCTCGGAACCTACCTACTTTCATGTGTCTCAAGAAGCCCTATCTCATTCGCTTCTCGAAATTGGGATAATGTCAAGGCAGCCTTCCGCTCGGATCTAGTCTCCACTACTTATCTACAAGACATTCCCATCACCCTCGCAATTGTTCTGCACTGTCTCCATACTCCCCAAGATGGGAGACATTTCATTGGATGCGGATGCCCTGGGACAGCTCCAGGCTGAGCAGAAAGAGCTCCTCGACACCATTGATGACCTACGAAAGCATGGTATTGACCGATTCGTTGACCTACCCCAGATCGTTGTTGTGGGCGATCAGTCGTCCGGGAAGAGTTCGGTTCTCGAGGCAATCTCCCGAGTACGATTTCCAGTCAGAGATGGATTGTGTACCAGGTTTGCGACCGAGTTAGTTCTGCGGGCCGACTCCAGGACCAGAGTGGATGTGACAATAGAGCCATCCCAATCTTCCAACCGAGAAGTCCAGCCCTTCAATGAGACCCGTTTTAGCAGTGAAGAGTTACCGAGACTCATTGAAGATGCTAAACGCAGGATGCTCGTGGATGGCTCTGGCTTCTCTGAAGATGTGCTGCGAGTAGAGATTCGAGGGCCGAACCTCACCCAGCTGACTCTCGTCGACCTCCCGGGTTTCTATCATTCGGAAGACGAGAACCAGTCCGCCGCTGGTCGCCAGATCGTTGACAGACTGGCGGCGCGTTATATGTCCCGGGACAATACAATAATATTAGCCATCGTCTCTGCACGTAACCAGGTGGTTCTGCAGGCCGTCCTGTCGAAAGTGAAAGAGCATGATAAAAACACAGAGCGCACTCTTGGAATCATCACCAAACCAGATCTCTTAGCACCGGGCTCTCAGGACGAAGAGAATTTTGTACGCCTCGCTAAAAACCTAGACCGGTCACATAAATTGACTTTGGGGTGGCACGTATTACGGAATAGGACAGAAGGCGAACAGGATACCACCCACGAGCAGAGAGACAAAACTGAGCGAGAGTTCTTCATGTCGGCCCCTTGGTCTTCAATGCCCCCCAAGAACCGCGGTGTGGATGCGCTCCGCGCGAAGCTTAGCAAGACGCTGCTGCAACACATCAAGGACAACCTACCCGGCTTGATCCACGGCATAGAAGATAACTTAAATAACCGTCAAAGGCGCCTTAGACAGCTTGGCTCGCCGCGCTCGGCTCCTGACCAGTTGCGGTCATATCTTGACCATATCGCCTCACAATTCCAGCGGCTTTCACGCGACGCTGTTGGGGGGAACTACGGGGACGAGTTCTTTGGCGGCCTATATCCCGAAACAGATGGCATCCATACCAGTCATGGTCGGATCCGAAAGCTGCGAGGTCTGATTAGAGACCTGAACCGAACCTTCGCCTATGTCTTGGCAACCAAGGGCAGCAGCTTCGTCATCCTTTCCCCGGGATCGGACGAGGGTGATGATAATGCTTCCGAAACCCCTGCTTTACCTCAATTTCTCCAAGGGCTGGCAGCCCAGTACCAGTTTGACGAGCCCCGTACAGTTTCGTTCGAGTCTATCACAGTAGATCTGGAGAGGCTTTCCTCTGAAAATCAGGGCAACGAGTTCCCGGGGTCATCGAACGACCGCGTAGCAATACAGTTATTTCAGCACCAGTCGAAACCTTGGGAAAATATCGCGCGTTCCCATCTCAAACTCGTCCTAGACACCGCCAAGGCATTCGTCGAGGCCCTCATGGAACACATCACCGGTCCGGACACCCAGACCTTTGCCGCCATCTTGAGAGAGTTCGTCCACCCGTTCTTTGATCAGAAGGAGTCTGAGCTTGAGAATAAGCTTGGGGAGCTCCTCCATCATTACAAAAGCGGCTATCCTCAGCCTCTCGATGCCGAGTTTCGTTCGTTACTCTCCAGCCGTCGCCGCAAGAACTTAACTGAGGAAGCTCTACGAGATTTGCTAGCCTCCCGCCCAGAGATCTTCACCGACGCAGGTAGAGAAGAGCTAAGAAACAGACCGAATGTGTCGCATAGTAACGGATTCGGTGTTGATGTGTTGATCGATAAATCTGAAACCTACTACGAGGTATGCTAACATCTCCGAGCGTGGGCTGGTTGTACTGACCGTTCCAGATGTCGCTTCGGACTTTTACGGACAATGTCATTGTCTTGGCGATTGAGAACTGTCTGGTCCGAGACCTGCCGAATGTTTTTACTACCCGCGCCGTGAACCGTATGGAGCCAGCCAAATTGGAGCAACTCGCGTCGGAATCGCCAGACATTCAACAGGAGCGGGCTGAGCTCCAGGGGGAAATTGATGCCCTGACAAAGGGTCTTGAGTCTTGCAATAGGTACCGAGATCGTCCTATGACGTGTGAGTTTCCCTCTGAACAGGCCCCTGTGACGAGTGCAGACTAACAGGACACCAGCGATATCGATATTATCTGCAATGGATAATCTATCTTTGGCAAGGCCTACCGTTCGGGGTGGTGCGGATGGGACCACTGATTCGGCGCCCGGTGTCCCCCGGACTCCGTCGACATCGGGGGCGGCCTCGGGTGACCGGGGCGAACGGCAGTCTCACGCCTCGAGCTCCTCCAGCACAACACCCAGGCAGAACCCATCCTGGCTCGGTCCAGCATCCTTGTCCAATCTAGGAGCAGCTCAGGCTCGTACTCCAAATACAGGTGGTGCTGTGTTCGGCAGCCCTGCACCAGACAATATGGGTAATAATCAGCGCTCAAGTGCCAATGCACCGTTTTCGTTTTCTTCACCCCTCGTACCTCGCGTAACGCCCACTCCGAGCAGTGCTACTGCGTTCGGTGCCAACACCAATAGTAACGATGGGTCGGGCACTGGACTGTCCGCGGATTCGAGGAGTACTTCTCAAATAGGAAATTCGTCTGGAGCCATTCCCGGTAGCTCAACCTCAGGCAGCATATTCGGAAGTACATCTCAGAACACACTCGCTACTGGCAACGGCGCATCCGGCCCAAGCGCGCCGCTGTTTAACTTTTCTACGGCACCGCTGCCGAATCCGTTTAACAGGGACAACCAGTCCGCGACGTGTGAGTCTTCGTGATGCCCTCGCAGTAAGCTATCTTTTGCTAACTGGTGTGATCTGCTAGGAATAGTTCGCAACCCGTTGGTGACAAGATTTCAACCCAACTATCTAATAACGTTACCGTCGTATACTAGATTCAGGCCGTATATCACTAGTAATCCCACCCGGTCTGGAGAGCAGTATGAGTATTCCGAACATATTTGCTTTCAAGATCTCTTCAGTAGGTTCTCGCCAGAAGAGCTAAGGTTCTATTCTACGTCGGATGAGCACAGAATTTGATGGCTAGGTTTAGAGGAGGCTCTGAATTACATAAGAGTGTGGGCGTCCGAATGCGTTACTATTTCCCACATACCATTTGCTATGTTGAGTTTTGTATAATATCCTGCCCCCTGTATTAAACCATCTTCATTTCTCGTTCTAATACGCTCGCATCGAGTATCGAATGACACCTGTAGCATTACCGGTCACTTCGCAGACCTATCTTACATCAGAGGTTGATTCTTTCAAATATCGGTAAAGGGGTTCGATCGAGCTGGCTCTAGGCCATCCACGTTCCGATGTTATACAGCGGACCAAAGCTTGAATCCTACATTACGAGGCGCGTAATAAATTGGCGACAGGATGGCGACTAAAGATGAGGCTACTTTGAAGAGAGTGAGGAGACTTTTGCCAGCAAAAGTGTATGTAGGAAAGCTTAATCAAGAATAGGGGAAATCTTAAGGTGTGTCTGAAGAATGTCAATTTAGCTATATCAAAGCGATGGACTTCCTGCAACAGCTAAGGAAAATCAAGGCTATATATAATCATATATAATCGTATAACCGTATGCTTAAGCAGATTATTCACTTATTAATCCACCATATCCACGTATTATTCAGGAAGTTAATAATAGGGGTTATTTTATAAGGTATTTTATAAAGTGCTTAATTTACCGATACAGTTTCTGATCAGCCTGAAACATCGAATTCCGACAAGCCGACAAACCGGACCATGTTTTGAGAGACTTAAACCCGCAACTACGTGGCCCATGAGGGCTTGGTGGGATAACTTGTTCACATATTCACCACCTCCATTATATTTGCCTACTAGGAACCGCTAGATGGTTGAGTCTGCAGAACAACGAAAATCATTGGCAGTTCCGCGAAACCCAGGGCTACTCACATTGAGGATGTTTCACCTCATCGCAATGACCCATAGAAAAGCCGCATCGCCAACATTTCTCACCACCTCTTCTACCAAAACCTGGAGGCCCACCTGCCGCAATAGTGCTATCGTGCTTTCCCGACCCCAGCCGCTCCAGAACATCCAGCCCTTCTCGTCCAACCAACTGTCCATGACGAAACTCTCCAATTCCTCCTCGACAAAGTTCGCTAGCAGATAGCCTCCCGGCTTCAGCCACCTCGCTATCTTCCCTAGGAGTTCCGCCTGCTCCGCCCGCGGGAGATGGATGATGCTGTAAAGCCCAATCACCGCGTCCAGAGACCCGTCCCGAAAGGACAGTGCGGCCATGTCGCCTTCCTCGAATACTAATCTGTTAGAGACGTCTTCGCTATGATTATGCCGCAGATTATCCTTCGCGAGGCTGATCTGGACGCCGGAGAGATCATTGGCGGTGACGACGATGTTTGGATGGGAAAGCAATTTCTGAGTCACGGGGATTCCGCAGCCGCAACCGAGCTCTAAGATGTGTAGCTTTTGCGATTGATCTGATAGTGGTAACAATGCCAGCAGCCTATCCAGATATTTCAAACGATGTGCCGAGTCCGCGATAGCCCACTCATTGTATTTCGGCGCAATGACATCGTACGAGGCCTTCAGGCGAGCCTTCAAATCTTCTGGCACGGAAGGCGGCGTCATAGTGAACGGTGATGGATTTTAGTCGGACTCAAACAATGGCTGGTCTAGTTGAAATGACCTCTGCATAGTGAATATACAGATGTAGAGGTAGAACTTAAACCATAGGAGGCCTGACAATTGATGATACACAAAGTACGTATACAACCGGCGTGCAATGTTGGGCAATTCGCCTAATTAGGATGGTGGAGGCCCAGGATGCGCGGAGCCGGGCTTGGCAAAAAACCGCGACGCCTTGTTCAATGTGGGGTAAGGAAGATCGACCCCATACTCGCAACAGCAAATTCCAACTTCAACCGAGCGAGGAAGGAACTCCAAGTATCGACTCCCTTTCCAGTTAATTAGCGCATACACCCCGAGAATTACAGATCCAGCGAGATGGCCAGCGTCGCGTCAGCAGCAGCAAAGCGCTTCAAGCTGGTGTTCTTCGTGCCGCCGGCCTCGCTGGCCGCCTGCAAGACGGCCATCTTCGCGGCGGGCGCGGGGCGGTACCCCGGCCCCGGCAACTACACGGAGTGCTGCTGGAGCAGCCTCGGGACCGGCCAGTTCCGCCCCGGAGACTCCGCGAACCCGCATATCGGGAAGGTCGGCGAACTCGAGGAGGTTCAGGAGGCTAGGGTGGAGACGCTGTGCATCGGGGAGGACACGGTTAAGAGGGCCGTGGACGCGTTGAAGAAGTGAGTCTACCTCCTTTTAGTGAATTCCCCGGTTGCATGCACTTTGCGCTGGCAGGTATTGATTGCGTCTTGTAGGGCTCATCCGTATGAGGAACCTGCGTACGAGGTCTATAAATTGGAAGATTATTAGGTATGAGGTCGACACGATGGAGGATTATTAACTTGACCACGATTGGATCTCGCGATGTGTCACCTAAGAGGGCGGAGCGGTATCGTCGGGCCTAATCGCGCAGTACTTCAAGTCTGAATTTAATGGTCATTTATGATTTGATTACGGATACGTATTTTTGCCAACTAAAATATTCATCCCCTGGTCACATACTCTATTCTGTGAGCTAGGTCAACCTGTTGCATATGGTATACGTAGTGGTACAACAGTCTTTGTAGGGGACCCATGACCTTTGAGACTCGAAAGAACCGTTGCGGATGTGGGATTATGCGATAACGAACGCATGAAGCATCTATATTTATGAACCTGCAAGGGAGCATTGAGCAATGGAACACTGGATTATGTGTATACTGGGAGGTTTCTAACAAGGAACTCGATGTCGAGGCGGCCCTTATGTTTCCCATGTTTCGCGTCACGCCGGGGCTTTTCCCTGCACCCGCCTTGGTGGAAATGACTCCCTGGCTGACTGCCCGGCTGACTCATTCTAGCCTGATCACTGATAGGCTTATCTTAGCGCCTATGCCCAATTAAATTAAATAGGGAATTCACCCCGCCCCCGCCTTAAGGGGAAGGAGTTTGGGAGGCAGAATAACAACCAATTCCTCGATCGCAGGTTTCTTCAGCCCATAACCATCACGATCTCCGAGAAAACACAACGCGGCGGCGGACGTGCGAAACATCGTCGCCATGGCCGAGCCACAAGAACAGTCCAAGAGCGCCCTGAAGAAGGCTGAGAAGCAGGCCAAGATGGCTGCTGCCAAGGCCGAGAAAGCTGCCAAAACTGCCACACTTCCCGTCGTGGGAGGGGCTGCAAAGAAGGGCGGCGACTCGAAGGAGATCATCGGCATCACTGTCTCCAAGGAGTCCGACTTCCCCCAATGGTATCAGGAGCTGGTGATCAAGGCCGAGCTGGTGGAATACTATTCCGAGGTGAGCAGGAAGCTCTTGTTATTTTTTACTTAGTTGCCCCTATCCTGCATGTAGAGCTGCTGCCATGAACATGATACTTCGGCTTTTGGGATTACTCCGCTTTGCTAATTAATTTATACGACAGATCTCCGGTTTCTACATCCTTCGACGTGAGACTCCGCTATATAGAACCGACTTTTGGGACGACCGGCTGACATGAGGGGCGGCGGACAGCGGCTGCTATGCACATCTGGAACGAGATTCGCGCATGGTTTCAAGAGAGGATCCAGGACATTGGCGTGGACGAGACGAGCTTCCCCATGTTCCTTTCTGCCAAATCGCTAGAAAAGGTCGGGGAATTGCGCCACACCCTGTTCATTTCACGTTTTAAGAATGCTTGCGACTAACATCCAAATAGGAGAAGTACGTGTTCGATCTGTTGCGCGGAATTCGGAATATGGTTGAAGCAGCAGGATTCGCTAATTCATACACTGCAGGGAGCACGTCGAAGGCTTCGCTCCGGTGAGACCGCCCTTGCTCTTTTAGTTGTAGAGATGCTAATACCTCTCACAGGAACTGGCTTGGGTTACTAAGGCGTACGTTCCCTTATAGTTCGTGAGGTTTCAGCAGGACTAAAATTTCAGTAAGAGGAGACAAAGACCTCGAGGTTGGACGATACCTGCTCTTACCTCTACACGACATTTTTAGCTGATCCGTTTATCGCCGCAGGTACCTGTAGCCGTTCGTCCCACGAGCGAGGCTGTAATGTATAAATGACAGACCCCCGTTCTCCCAGTACGTCATTACTAAATCCTGCAGGTACCCCTATTATGCCAAGTGGATCCGATCACATCGAGACCTTCCCTTCCGATTGAATCAATGGAACAACGTCGTAAGCAGGGCCATGAATTCTCAATCCTGTATCTCTCATAATTGACGTGACGATTCAATGGACTAGGTTCGATGGGAAGCTAAGCAGACAACCCCGTTCCTTAGAGCCCGAGAGTTCCTTTGGCAGGAAGGGCACACGTATGCATCTCCATGCACATATCCAGATATGAGGCTCATATTTTATAGTGCCCATCTTACCGAGAAGCTTGCAGAGGAGGAAGTCCTCCAAATCCTGGAGCTCTACGCTGGGGTCTATGAGGTAAACGGCCCCCATTCCACAACTTGGAGTATCACTAAGAATCCAGTAGCAACTACTAGCAGTCCCCGTCGTGCGCGGCAGGTAAGTTCTAGGAACCTTCTGTTGGCGTCATTGAAGAGAAATCATTCTGCATCGGATATCCGCACTCTACGAAACTGTGCCGGGGTCGACCCAAAATGTGCTGTACTAATCACCAGAACCATACAGGAAGACTGAGAACGAAAAGTTCGCCGGTGGGTACTGGACATCAACGTGTGAGGCTTACATTCCGACAAACGGTCGTGGCATCCAGGGAGCAACTTCTCAGTAAGCGCATTGCCTATTGGCATTGGCATTTCAAATTCATTCTGACACGCTTCTCAGTGCTCTCGGTCAAAATTTCAGCAAGATGTTTGACATCACCGTAGAGGACCCGGAGAAGAAAGGCGACAAGATCCACGTCTGGCAGAATTCTTGGTATGTCTTGACTATATCCATCATCTCGTCCCACATGGTACATGCTGGACTTCGCTCCTTGTTCCCTCGTCCGCTCCTGTAGGAATATGTCGGCTAATATAGTGATAATGCAATAGGGGTTTGTCAACCCGTGTGATCGGTGTCATGGTGATGTTACACGGAGATGACAAAGGCCTCGTGCTTCCTCCTCGAGTGTCCAAGATCCAAGCCATTCTGATTCCCGTCGGCATAACTGCAAAGATGTCCCCTGAAGATAAGGATGCACATATGAAGCGAGTCGACGAAATACGCGCCTCTTTGAGATCGGCTAAGGTCCGCGTTGATGTTGATTTTCGGGAGGGCTAGTGAGTATAGCCTTGAATCTCACTCGTTGATTACACCCCGTTTACACGATCCCTATTTTCTGTTTTGCCTGTCGCATCGCACAAGAAACGCGCTAACCACGTTCTCAGCACCCCTGGCTTCAAATTTGCCGACTGGGAAATGAAGGGTGTACCTCTACGCTTGGAGTTCGGACCCAAGGACGCTGCTAACTCGGTAGTGAGTTACGCTCGCCGTGACACTGGGGCCAAGGGAACCATCCCTCTCGACGAGCTCGCCACGCAGGTGCCCGCACTTCTTCAAATGATCCAACAGGACTTGTACAATAAAGCCGATGAGGCCTACAAGTCTCATAGGTTGCAGTTGACAGAGTGGGAGAAGGTCGTTCCGGCCTTGGACTCGCGCAACGTGGTTCTCATCCCCTTCTGCGAGGAACCACCATGTGAAGAGCGCATCAAGGAGATGACCAAGAGCGAGAACGGGGGAGAGGTTGGACCAGATGGAAGACAGCTACCAAGCATGGGCATGAAGAGCTTATGCATTCCTTTCGAGCAAGTAAGTGTTATATAGTCCAAGAGGCCTGTGCATACCTCAAAACTGGACGCAGCTGGAGGCAAACTGCTAACACTCAATTTTTAATCCAGCCCAAGGGTCTCGTCCAGGGTGAGACGAAGTGTCTAAATCCGGAATGCGGCAAGCTTGCGAAATCATGGACCATGTTTGGTCGCAGCTACTAGCCGCAGTAAGCGGGACCGACTGTTCTTCGGGCCACAGTAGGACAGACCATTGTAGGTCGGCACCTAGAGGCGTCTCAAGTTTCGTCTGTTTCCTTGGAGCGAAGTGCGCGTCCGTCATTGTCGTCCACGCCAATTTGGCTAAGGACCAAAGCTGACTTCGATTCTGAAGAGCGTACGCCTTTGCTGGGGAAAGGAAGCGATTGTTGATAGATCACTTAGCGTTCTCGCCTCATCTAGCGTTCCCCTTCATGAGAGTGGGAAGAAATGAAAGTTGTACACCATCCCTGACCTTACCGTCCTCGCTAACATCCCGCGAGGCTGAGATGGTGACTTGACTCGAAGGGAAATACATGACGTTGGTAGCAGACCTGACTTTGGGTCAACGCAAAGGATACCTAGCAGGTGGAAGGGGTGTTTTAGTGTGCTCCCATGACTGTTCGTTCGGCTGAATATTGTTTTCGCGAGACTCCGACAGCATCGAACTCACCATGGGCGGTGGTTCAAAACCGAATAGCCACTTGAAATCATCCCTGAGCAAACTGGGATGGAATTGGGATACTTATTGACTCAAGGGTTCCGCACTTCGTTGTTGAGTAACGCAGTTTCCCTGACGGGACAACTAACAACACCTGAGGGTGTGACTTCCTTTTGACCTTAGGCAGCATCGTTCCTAGAACTTAAGAGCAAAGAAGTCTGATCTTCATTCTCCTCAAACTCTCGCTTCTATAGCACCTATCAGCATGCTCGTTTCTCCCACCGCGAACAAGGATATTCGACATACTTGATCCCGACTGAGCCCGAATAATCATTACTTACCTCCAAGCTCACCTTGCCACAATGCCCACGCCTGTCAATGTCGATCCCGCGGCGTTTCCCATTCCGCAAAGCCTGGGAATGCCTAAGCCTCTCGTCGCTCGTCGGTTGCTACAGTGCAAGCTGGAGGCATGGTTCAGAGGTTCTCCTGTCGATGACAGAGACCGCGCCCTGCTCGATGCCCAGGATGTTCCTTGGGTGCACTACGCAAAGACGAGCTACCTACGCAAGATTGTTAGTGCCTATAGGGCTAAGCCGTCGTAACCTCAGCTCTGTACTCTCCTTTTCTAATGTGGTTCTTTACAGTATCACATGAAGCAGAGCGAAGGCTTCGAAACCGTATATATGCTCCCTGTTTACTATATTTTCCGTCTACTGATGAACATCGACACAGACTGACTGGACGGTCGAGAATGATGATGCCTGCAAGAAGATGGTGGCTGAGGCTGGCGGCCAGCTCATCGGATTCGACCTCGACGTCTGCAACTCTGCCCAGTGGAAGGCCATGAAAGGTAAGATTATTAACCATCACCCCGCTTGACCGTCTGGAGGGAGACCTGTAGCTGACGGCAGATCCAGTCAACGTCAACATCACCGCGAAGAATACCAGTTTCGACTGGGGATTCCTCTCCACGACCCCTAGCAAGATCCGCATCTTCCGAGGCGCTGTCGAATCCTGCCCGGATCACCCCTGGGATGCCATGATTCTTCGCGACTGCTACGCCAACACCGGCGGCATGCAGGCGGTTGACAGTATCAGCTCGCGCTACTGGGACATCCTAGTCATGAAGATGTGCGAGGACTACGACCGTATGTTTCATTCCTTCTTAATACCCGTGTGAACACATGCTGACTAGGGTCTCCGCATTTAGATCCCTGGGTCGTCGTGGCCGTCAAGGATGCTGGCACCTACAAGCCCGAGAACCACCGTGCGTGTTTCTGCTGCTAAGTAGCGGCTTTCACGTCTTAATGCAGGTCTCGCATATGATTCATATCGAACCGGAACCGCCAGTATATTCGTCCTTGGCAGGTTGCTTCGTCTATGCTTTCTCCTCTTCGGATTGTTGGTTTTGATATTCAAGAAGGGGTGGGAGATGATATGATTGATGGCCATATGCGCATGACGCAACATAGTCTTCAACCATCTGGCTTCGATAATTAACGGAAATTGAAAAATGAGGTCCGAAGCACACTCTTGGATTTTTGACAAATGTATCCCTTGTCTTCAGGGCTCAAAAACGGAATTTCGAATCGGAAACCGCAGAGTGATGATAAATTTGCACATGACGAAATGACTGTATGAACTGAGATACAATTCCTAGCTCCAAGGGCACCATCATCATTCTGACGCTGGACTGCTGACTAGAGTCGAGGCATTCCTAGTTCATATAGAGGAACGAAGGAGCTAACTCGCAACGTCCGCGTAGTATAGCATCAGTTGGACTGCTCAACGGTATAGCACGCCCCAAGACCACTAATTACGCAGTATCCAGCCTGCCTATGATTTACTTTCCCGCGTGCGAAGGCTTCGTTCTTCATACCTAAGTGTATAGTGATTAGTGCTTTGCCTACTAACGTTGCTCGTTGGAGCGAGCAGAACTCTGGAATTCTGGGGGGCAAGAGTGGAAAGCTGTAAATCATATTATCCCTGTAAACGTTGACTGTGTAATCGGTTGATTGTTTGCATACGACTCGATACGCTAAACACGGTTCACCATGACGCCCTATTTATATTCCCAACGCAGTCAGATGCTCCGACGACGTAGTCAGGGGTTTCTTACAGGGGCCACTGACTCCCCCGCCCCCCCCTTTTACAAGGCTCGTGTTCCTGCAGCCCAAAGTTCTGTAACTTATCTTGTACCATAACTAGGGCCATCCATGCGGTTATCTCGTCCCAAAATTCCAGCTCCCCTACGTAGACCGCCCGCCCCTATCCCTATCCTTATACTCCCACGCCATCCCCTGAGACCGATCAACCGTGCACTCAGAGTCTCCGTCCGGGGACGTGCGTGGCCTAGCTTCTGAGCCTCCCGATGCCCGGGCCAGGACTGGTAATTGCATACCCAGTACATTTACCGGGAAACGGTGCCTTTGAATCGGCAGTCCCGTGCTGTCTCCGTTGACTACTTTTAGGCATTCCCGCGGTCGTTTACCTTAGGCCATACTTAGGTAGCATATAATTTAAACCCTATCTATCGCGGCTCCGAACGGACGGCCGCCTTGTCACAGAGCGAACAAACATGACAGTTTAGCTCCCAAGACAGGGGTAAATTAGCCAGGTGCGGAAGCAGGTAGGTGCCCGGGAAGGATGGTACGGTAGAGTACATACAACCCATACTTAAGTAACTCCACCGGAAAACCTCAGTCTCCTCTGTCGTCATGCGCCGCATTATCGCAGTTAGACACCTCACTCCACGCACTGCAAATGCAAGAAACAAACGCGTATCACCAAGATAATATCATAATCATACTCCAAACCGGCAAGTAACCCTTGCAAGACAAGCACGAAGAAAACTTCTAGTGGCAACCTTTTTCATCGACGTTGCGTTCGGGAGTTCGTATGTCGTTCGTCATCTTTAATTTAATACACGAGCACCTACAGGTAGGTAGCTGCTCAGCGACGCCGACTCGGTACGAGAGCCCACTGTCACAGAGACAGTTTTGTGTTCTATCGTACATAAATAATACCGTAGGGACGGATCGCACCGGAATCCCGTACGTAAGCAGGCTGGCGGCCCTGAGCCGAGCCGAGCCGAGCCAAGAGTGGTGTGGTGAGACAAGTTTAGTGAGTTACTTTCGTCTCGTCTCCGTTCCCCCCCTCGCCTTCTTCTATACCGTCGCCGTATTGTACAAGGGTATTAAAACAGGTAGATCGTCGGCTTATAGGTATATCAAGGTCGGGCGATATGCGTGGGGCAAGATGGGTTTAAAATAAACAGCGTCGGGATGGATGCTGACCATGTAGCCCGTCGCCTAGATGTAGTCTCGTCCGCTCTTCTGCATCTCGATCAACCGCCAGCCCCTCGTCTCGGGGTTATTGACGTCCTCGGGCACCCTCGTAATGCCGATGGCGTAGGTGACGAGCTGGACTTTGTCCTCCATGCCGGCAGCCAGTTCGTTCGTCTTGGCATTCCGGTAGACATGGACCTCCTGGGTCCGGCAGGTGATGATGAAGACGGGGATCTCGCCCGGGTCCAACATGCGGGCTTTCAGGATATCTACATGCCTGATGTCTAGAATGCGGCCGTCCGACTTCATGCCCGCTTGCAGATATTGCTTGGTCAAAGCCTCGTAAACGGAGTACTGGGCTGCCGACAGCCAGAGCTTCAGCGTCTCGGTGTCCCCCTTGACGTATGCGTCCAGGACCTCGGGGAGGATGTACTCGCGGAGCTCCTGCAAGAAGGGCTCCATCTGGAAGTTGGGATCCATTGCGCGGAACTTCTTGATCACCATGGCGGTCTCGTTCTCGGCGAAGAAACCGGCCACGCGGTCGGTGATGCTTCGTGCCGTGGAGATGAGTGGGTTCTCTGATTCCTGGTAGAGGTGCTTCATGCTGAAGAGACCCTGCACGAACTTGTTGTCGTCCTTGAATCCTTTCCAGGCCTCCTTCCATGCGGCGTCCTTGTGAACCGTGATATTCGTTCCCGCACTGGCCGTTGTTAGCATCGACGGCGTGAGATAGAATGGGATGAGCTTACTTGGGATCTTCTTTCATATCCTCGGCGGTGCCATGGATCTTGGCGGCCTGCTTCTCGCGGAGCTCCCTCGCTTTCCTCCGCTCCTCCTTCTCGACCCAACCGCCGTACCTCGAGCTGCTCCCATCGTCAATGACGTCCCTCACGTTCTTGAATGCCTCGGTCTCTCGGATAGGTTTCGTCGCCTTGTCGAGTGCTTCGCCGGTTACTTGAGCACCCTTGCGCACGCCTTTCATAACCGGCGTTTCCCAAGTCCATGCGGCGCCCTTCCCGATAGCGCCGGCCGAAGTCTTCAAGACTTTCCCGGCAGTAGATGACACGGCTCCGGTGGTGCTCTCGTATGCCTGGCGTGCGCGCCGAACGGATTCGCTTTCGGTAAACTGGTGGGCGGAATCGGCTAGTTGTTTAGTGGACTCGTTCCACTCTTTCGACGCCTTGAACTCGGTCTGCATCGTCTCCATGAAGACCTGCCATGGTGTCTTATCTCCGTGTGGCGGCGGGGGTGGGAGGTCCTCTTCCTTCTTCTTCTCGCCCTCCTCAGACTTCCCGTCCTCCTCTTGCTGCTTCGTCCGCTGTTCGGACTCGGTCTTAGCTTCCGACTCAGCTCCAGAAGCAGTCTGTTCCGTCTTCTCGGTCTGTGACTCGGTCTGTGACTCGGGCCTCGCCGATTGTGTGGTGTGTTGCGGCTGTTCTCGGTACCATCGCGCTGATTGGTGAAGGTTCCGTAGTTGTGTAGTAGCTATGGTCTCTGGTAGGAATGGAGATCTGAGGGAGGGGAGAGTCGGGGAAGAAGAGGTTCGGTCGGGATATAAGATGTCGCTGCCAGCTAAGGTCCGGCGCACAGGACTGGATAATAACCGTCTGTAGGCTGGAGATCTGCCGTAAGAATGCGCCGCCGGGGTGTGGACTCTTAAAATCGTGGACGGAGTCGCACTCCTCGTCACTTGCCGCAGAGAACTCATACCGGTAACTCTGGGTTATGCGCCTCCCGGAAACGTTTGGAAGGGAAGACGGAGGATAAGGGAGGGGAAGGGAAAGAAAGCGTGCCGCCGCTCTACCTGTAAGACACACGAGAAATTCTTTGCGACTTCGAGCCTGAACTCAGGGCGATTACGGAAGGCAACCACCGGTCAGAGCAAAAAAGAATTCGGAGCTAAATTTTCGCCGCCTCCGACAATTTTCAGGGTCGAGGGTTCCCGCCATCGGAAGCTGAGGTGGAACGGGGCTACAGGACGGGAAATGTTTCAACCAGTCAAAACGGAACCATTACTACTACGTCGTCAGTAAGTTTAACATCCCAGTAAGGTAAAAAAACGATTTCATTAACCCGTAAAATAATTACCTTGTTACTTTATATAAAGTTAACCACTATTTTCTTTGTTTATTATCACTCTTCTTATAGCTTAAGCATAGTGAAACACGATACTTCAATTACTATTCGATTCTACTAATAAAATTGCTTATACGAATTCAAACTTCGTTACAGTAATAGTGTTAGATCAAATGCTATGGGGTACCCGCCAAGGATGTTAAAATTCGGCCCCATACTCGGTACGCTACCGCTAAATATTCTAAAATTTAGTACGAGACACCTGGATTGATTACACTGGCGAGCGAGGAATTTTAAGCCGCAATCAGTAAGTTCCGAGCTTCAGATCAGCCCTCCACAGACGGACGCCGCACAACCTCATGCCTTAGCCATGAGCCGATCATTAAGTCGCCTGCTGGCGACAACCGCCCCGCGAATCCCGGCTTCCCTCCCCCAGAACGCCGTCCGGCAAAGCAGCCGGCACTTCTCGCAGACATGCGCAAGGAAAGCAGACAGCCTACTGGGCCGAATGGGGCGGGATCCGTCCCAACAACAATCACCATCCCGACAACCGACGGGACCGCCGCGGACACCGCCGGGCGGCACAACATCGCCATCGGCTGCCCAATCTAGGAGCAGCATGATGGACATCACGGAGTTCCTGACGGCGACGATGTCGCGGGCCGAGAACAAGGGGCTGGCGTCGTCGGTGCTGGGGGGTTCGCCGTACGCCTCGTACAGCCTGGACGGCCTGGAGGGCAGCGGCAGCACGCGGAAGGACCTCGAGGACCTGGGCCCGCCGACGGAGCCCTTCCACTTCCACGTCTACGCGCACAAGCACAACTGCCACATCACCGTGACGAAGCCGAACCGCAACGCCATCATCAGCATGTCGACCGGCAACCTGGGCTTCAGGAAGGCCAAGCGCGGCACCTACGACGCCGCCTACCAGCTGACCGCCTACGTCATGGACAAGCTGAACCAGGGGAACTGGCACAAGATCATCAAGAGCATGGAGGTCGTGCTGCGCGGCTTCGGCTCCGGCCGCGAGGCCGCCACCAAGGTCCTGCTGGGCGCCGAGGGCAAGATGCTGAGGAACACCATCGTCAGGGTCTCGGACGCGACGAGGTTGAAGTTCGGCGGCACGCGGAGTCCGAAGCCCAGGAGATTGGGTTAGAGATGCGTTGTGTGCGCATGTCTCCAGATGGCAAGCTGTGTTTCTCTCGAGTAGGAGAAAGCTGTGCATCTGGGACTGTATGAAATAAGAACAGGACACATTATGTATAATATGCCATCGATATGTGTCCAAAGAGAGACATGTCGCACCGTGTACGAAGTTTCACCCATTGAATATTGAGATTACGGCCAAGTCGGGAATCGCACCAGTCTCTTCCCTATAGATAGCATGCTTCCTCCCCATCCCTGCGTCACCCTCCCTTGGGAAGATCTGGTATCAATAAAACAAGAAACCGTAATCCAGCCACCGCCCAGTCGCCGTAATCCAACTCAGCCGTTCCCGCGAACGCCATGCGCATGCTAACCCATTCCGTACATCGCGTGTCAACCAGTCGTCGCCACTGAATCATAACCAATGCCTTCATGAAGGAGGCGCCCTTTCAGCGGCCGGGAGTGGTCGTCCACTCGAATCCGTCGTCGTCCCTTTTCCCTTCCCTTTGCCACTGTCACCTCGGCCGGGCTCCTCATGACTATCCTCGTAGGATTCCTCGGTGTATAATCCATCACTGACGACCTCAACGCGCGAACCTCTCAACATCCTCGAGCGCTCATCGTCGCGCCCGTGCCCATCCTCGCCCTCATCGGCCGGCTCACCGTCGATCAGCTCGCCGTCGACGCCGACGTAGTCGGGGGGCTCGATCCAGTCGCGGGGCACGACGCAGGGCAGGGCGACGCCGATGCTGGCGGCGCGGTTGAGCCAGGCGGGGCCCGGGCGGCCCGTAAGCTTGCGGCACAGGTACGAGGTGAAGTGGTTGCAGTTGCGGGTCAGCAGGTTGTAGGCGGCGCCCTCGAACTCGTCGGAGCAGTGGCGCACGATGGTGTCGATCTCTTGCTGGGTCGCGAAGGCGAACCCGTGCAGGATTTCCGTGCGGAACCGGCCCCCCGGCGGCTCCGTCCGGGGGCGCGTCCAGTACACCCCCGTCACCCCGCGCCGGTCGTGGCCACCGTACGCGTACTCCTTCCCGTTGATCACGACCCCCGTGTGCAGCAGCGAGGCGCCGACCGTCCAGAGGACCGAGGAGAGGCGGCCGGGCTGTGGAAGGGAGGGGTTGCGTTAGCTTAGCACATTGCTGGGGGTTTTGAGGGTGGGTTTTCGTTTTGGGCGGCTAGGTTGGGTAGGGATGGAAGGTGGAGAGAAGCAGCTTACTGGCAGTAGGTCATAGACATTGATGACTACCTCGGTTCGGGAGAGGGACAGGGTTGATCTATGAGAAGACGACCTTGACGCCCTGTTCGGTTTCTTGCTCGACATGTTGGTTCGGTCGCTGATAGAAGATGGAACTGGACGTTAAGTCACAGCTTGATTCTAGCGGGCGTAGAGGGGTTCTAATATGCTTGGTGGTTGGTCAACGGATATAATCAATCTATTGCTCGCTGGCCACGCAGCCACCAATCAATCGACGTCCACACTAGTATATACACGACGAAAGGATCGGAAGGATCATTGAAGATTCGAACAGAGCCTCTATCAGCATCGGACTATCCGGGGCTGTAGTGCAAAATAGGCAATACGCAGAGGGAGGTAGGTGGAAACGGGGCTCCGTATCGACGCATTCGGATATTCGTACAAGTTCGTACATTTCGTATGTGGGCTGTGTAGGTACGCAAGCAGCACGTAAGAAAGCATAATGCGGGGTGCGGGACCGCATAGCCTTCTCATATCTCCGGCCGACTGCGAAACGTTTAGCGGGCCGGGCGGTACTACGGCCGCAAACACAGCCTAGTAGCAAAGCTATTTGGTACCTACAGTAGCTGCGGCATGGGGCACTCTCAGCGACGAGGGGAGCACAGGTAGAGGTGGAGTCGAACCGGCTTCCTAATCTGGTCACCTTGCCCCGGTCATCTCACCCGCAGCCGACAGAAAGAGATAAGGAAAAGGCAACGTAGGTAGGTACAAGTACATAGCTGTCGGACTGGTGCTGCTAACAACCGGCATAACGAATCGCCGAACTCCGGCGCACTCCGACCAGGGGGGACAGGCAGCTCTTATTTCCCTGATTCTGGATTTTGATTGGAAACCCACACAGGACTGCAAGCTTTTTCTCTCTTTTTCCTTTGGAGCTGTGCAAGCAACCCCTCCAAAAAGGGTCAACCCCCCCAAGAGAACGAGGACTCATCCCACCCTTACGTTCTCTTCGCTGTTGGTGGCCGCACAACGTTTTGATCTGCTCTCTGCAGAACCGTCTTGACCCGGTTTTTGAGGCTGTCTTCAGCCGAAAACCTTACCATCACGTCTCCCCTTCTCTCGCCCACATCTTCCTTCGCTTCTCTTCCCCGCCTCTTTCCACCCGCCGCAGCTAGTTCTGCCTTTCTCTTCCTGTCTCAGTCCTACGCCATTCCGCCTAGATGCACCAACAGTAGGATAATACCATCCACGACATCTTTCTGCATCACCACTCGTACCTACGCACACAAAAAGCGCAATACCAAGATGCCCCCCAAGAAGGCTGTTGTCGAGGAGAAGGTCCTTCTGGGTCGTCCTGGCAACAACTTGAAGAGCGGTATTGTCGGTCTCGCCAACGTCGGCAAGTCGACGCTGTTCCAGGCCATCACCAAATGCCATCTCGGTAACCCTGCCGTAGGTTCACCGGCCGTCGCCTCCGCAGTACGAGCAGTGGGCTGACAATGCAAAAAAAAAAAAAAGAACTTCCCATATGCCACCATTGACCCCGAGGAATCCCGCGTCATCGTCCCTGATGAGCGGTACGACTGGCTGTGCGAGAAGTACAAGCCCAAGTCGCGTGTACCTGCGCACTTGACAGTCTACGACATTGCTGGTCTGACGAGAGGTGCATCAACTGGTGCTGGTCTCGGTAACGCCTTCTTATCACATATTCGAGCTGTCGATGCCATCTTCCAGGTCGTCCGGTGTTTCGACGATGCTGAGATCATCCACGTCGAGGGCGATGTCAACCCGGTCAGAGACCTCGACATTATTGCTGAGGAGCTGCGGTTGAAAGATATCGAGTTTACCGAGAAGGCGTTAGAAAACTCCAAGAAGAAGACGCGGGTGGGTGGTCAGAGTTTGGAGTTGAAGAAGGCGAAGGAGGAAGAGGCCATCATAGAGAAGGTTCTCGCGTGGTTGACTGATGGCAAGGATGTCCGGAAGGGCAACTGGTCTCCAAAGGAGGTAAGGCGACTTTTCTGTTTATCACTGCCGCCAATCCCGTCTTCTATGATGACAAAGGGCCACAGTGCCTGATCTAATCCCAGCTCTTCGAATGCCTCAATAAAACAACGCTCGAGGCTATACTGAGATAAAAACACTCTCTGACAAGACGTCTTCCATCTCTTTCCACTGGATATATACAATACTTCATTGACTAACAGCGTCAACCAGGTCGAGGTCATCAACACGCTCTTCCTTCTCTCGGCAAAACCAGTGGTTTATCTGGTCAACCTGTCGGAGAAGGATTATACCCGCAAGAAGAACAAGCATCTTGCCAAGATTGGCGAGTGGATGAAGGAGCACGCCGCTGGCGATCCTATCCTGCCCATATCGGTGTCATTCGAAGAGCGTTTGGCGGGCTTCGAGACGGAGGAGGAAGCCGCCGAGGAGTGCAAGAAGTGCGGTATCGAGTCTGCACTGCCTAAGGTCATCACCACAATGCGAAAAGCACTCCACCTCCGCAGTTTCTTTACTGTCGGAGCGGACGAAGTCCGCCAATGGACTATCAGAGAGGGCACCAAGGCGCCACAGGCAGCCGGTGTCATTCACACCGACTTCGAGAAGACCTTCATCCAGGCCGTGGTATACAACTTCAACGTGCTGAAGGAGCTCGGCGACGAGGCCGAGGTTAAGGCAAAGGGTAAGATCATGACGAAAGGCAAGGAATACGTCGTCGAGGACGGCGATATCTTACTGATCAAGGCCGGTGCCGCCAAGGGTTGAGGAACGAATATCATACATGTCTGCCCTATACCCTGCGCTTTATGCCAAGGGACCTCTAGTATAGAGATAATGAATATGGAAAGAAAAAAGATATGATGAAACTAGGCTTTCTCTTACTGTGTCAAAGATGTGCCGGGCATGGAAATATCGTTGAGCCTCCTCAAATGATCCGTTCCTAGTATCAAATCCAGGACGCGACTATTACCGTGCGAAGAACTCGAAGCACAATCTCTCCCAGCGGCCTCGGAAGTCCTTGCATTCTGTTGTCTAAGAGGCCACCTTCCCCCTTACCTCGAGAATAGCCCCTTAACTGTCTAATCAACCAGCCCACCCTTCGAAGTAATTGCAAACGAAATCTTAGCTGTAGGTGCCTAGGGTGCTCTTGGAGGTCCTTATGCTGAAAGACATCTAATAATGGCGGAAATCAATAAGCAGTAGGCGATTACAATGAACAAATTGCTGCAGATGAACGGCTTTCCACAGCCTGTTCAACCGTGCAATTAGAGCACATCGGACTGGAGATCAACCTCGACTAATAATACACACCCCCCTCATCCTGGTTGTAGATATGCCCCTTAATATTGAACCTCCGCTCCAGCAGGTCCTCCGAGCTCATAGAACTCCAGGAGCTCCTGCTCGTCCATCTCTAGCAGTCTCTCGATGGCCCTTCCGGCCTCAGGCCTGAGCAAGGGCAGCAGCCGCCCGTCCGGGTCTCCCCCCTCCTCATCCCGGCACAGCAGCACCGGTATGTCGTCCACCTTCACGTCGTCGAGCCCCTTGACCTCCCTCCCCCAGCTTCTTCCGCACCGGCCTCCCGCGCAGGTGGTCCAGGAACTCTGTCGCGGGCTTGACTGCCGAGGAGGCGTCGCTCTGCTCGTCCTCTTCGCGTCCGCGCTTGTTGCTTCCGCGCGTGGCCGACATCATATTGCGGGTTGTTTGAAATTCAATATATTTTGGCGGAGTAGGGGGATTAAGAGTGAGACATGAGGGCTTCAATCGTTGAAAGGGGAAATGGCAAAAGCGCTGTAAGCTGATGAGGGGATTGGGAAGAGCAATATGTAGGAACACACTCGAAGGAAGGAGTCACGCCCTTAGAATCGCGGACGTATTGTATGAACATAACATTTCGCATGTATCCGTCAAGAGAGATTGGCTAGTTTTAGGGGTAATAGCCGCTGAGGCGGCAGTGCTGCCAAGGACCGAATATCGTCGCACGTATATAAGGTATGCGCGCTCATGTTTTAAATGGCTGTTTTCGGTCTTTGAAAGCCACACGGCGATGTCTTCGTAGAACACAGGCATGGCTGCTTTGCCCTCTCCCTGAGAAACGTCTTAGACGCCCAAATAGGCAAAAGCTGGAACTAAACGGAAAAGGATATTTTCGTAACCCTGCCTTCCGGCTGCCGGGCGAAGGTGCCCCTGTCTTTCTAGTGCGGGCGTAAGATGAAGATGCACAGTCCGACGACCGCGCCGATGGCGCGCCCGAAAGAGGCGAGAGCGTCGCCGGTGCCGACACAGGGACAACCCAGCGATGGCGGCCATATATTTGGCGCGCCTCGAGCTCCGGTCCGCCAGCAGCGGCAGCCAGTCCGGAGCCGGCCGGTGCGCAGAGGATGCCCTGTAAATACACCTCCTTGTACCGACTTGAAGATCCGCAATTACAGGATGGACCGCGATAGTTGGGAGAATATTTTCCACCATTCGCCCCCGCAAGAGTCGCTTGGCTTTTCCCTACGTAGCTTAGGCGTTTTGCTTTTAGATTTCTATTTCTGGTCATGCCCTCCTTTCAACGTATTTCCCTTACGAGGGGAATGAAACGTCCTGTGACAGACTTCCATTTTTGTGTTTTGGTACTTTTTATGAATGGGTAACCACATGTCAGTAATATCGCACCCTAGTTAGAGGCAGACATGTTTGCAGCGTTAAGGGCGCATACATCCTTTAGAATCTGTGACCGCCACAAAATGTCATAAGTATACAGGTCACCTCAAGTAAGGACCATACCTAGTGATAAAGCACGCCGGAGACATCAACGATATGCTATAAGTAGACATGGCGAAGGCTGAGGTTATGGGCACTAATAGATCCGGGGAGGCCTACAGTTGCGCCTTTCGAAGAGAGATGTGCTAATCGCACATTACTTTTTTATATGAGAGCCACACATTACTTTTTTTACACCTGCCATCGGCCCGTCAGGAATCTGACGGGCCGTTTCACGCGCCTTTCAGCCTGCTAAAAAACGCGTAATTGCTCGAATTTCCTTCGTTGCAACAGTTGCATTGTTACTGCTAAGGAACTCTAAGATCAACACCATAACAACACTCTCTAATATCACAACAACCATGGCCGCCATGACACCCAATGAAGCTATCACGGTCTCAGATTCGTCTTCAGAGTCTACGGACTTCGAGTTTTCGTCTGATAGTGAGCCGGAGGCCCATTCACCGCCTCGGCCGAGGGCAACAACAATCCCCAACCCCCCCGATAACCACTTAGGGACCTTTAAGCAGTTAGATGAATTGGAATCTGTTCTGAAAGTATTTGCGAAGGCCCAAAGCTTCAACTTCGTTAGGCGAGGCTCAGCCAACCCTAGGAAGGGTAAGAACGATGATGGGTTGCCTACACGCGTTGATCTTCGCTGTGATCAATGCCATCGCCCCCGTACCACGTCAATGGGCCTTCGCCGTACGAAAAGCAAAGAAGCTGCGGCGTGCCCGTGGAAAGCGATGATGATACGCAACCGTGGGAGTAACTGGGAGTGGTTCTTCCGTATGTATAAGGATGATAAAGGTCAGCCGCTTCAACATAGCCATGGGCCATCGCTGCGTTCCGAGATACACTTTGCGCATCGCCAGTTAGGCGAAAACTCATATCAACAGGTGGAAGCTTCCATATATAACAATGCGTCACGCTCCCGCGAGTTGCGTAGTGCTATTCGTAAAGCAACCGGCGGCCGGGAAAGGCCAACGCTTAAAGATATTAACAACATACGCCTGAAGATTCGAAAGCGTATCCGTGAAGGCTTCACCGCCACCCAGGCCTTTATTAAGCGACTCCATGCTAAAGCCTATTACTTCAAGATCCGTTGGGAGAACGACGATCCTACCACTAACAGGCCCATCGCCTTTTCTGGGCCATGCCGTGGTGTGTGAAGCTGTGGAAGAAATATCCACAGGTGCTTAGCATGGATAACACTTATAAGACTAATCGTTTCAAGATGCCTTTCTTCAGCTGTACAGGCCAAACGTCTTCGGGCTTTGTTTTTAACCGTGCCTTCGCCTTAATCGGTGACGAGACTTACGAAAGTTGCAAATGGGTACTTTCCTGTCTGGGACGCCTTCGTTAAAAGATCGGGGCTGCTGAGCCTGACGTTGTTGTTATTGATTTTGATGAACAACTGCGAAGAGCCATACGAAGAACCTTCCGAAACGCCAAGTTGCAGATTTGCATCTTCCATATCAACAAGAACGTGATCGCTAACGTAGGGCGGAAATGGATCAAACCACCCACTTCGGATAATGAGGAATTTTCACAACCTGAAGAACACCGTTCTGTTGACGGGGATAACGTCCACTTTGATTCAACGGAACGTTCATTGCTTCGGCGGTGCAACCGCTTCAGCCGGGAGTGGTATCCTTACGAACAGCTCCTTGACGATATACCCTTGACTAAGGAAGGGTTCCTTACTTTCTGGAGCTTCATGGTCTACGCAGGAAACGAAGCACAATTCGCTGACGCCTGGAACATTATCGTGAGGAGGTTTGGTGATACACAAGACCCGGCTATCCGATACCTCGAATCCACATACATTCCCTGCCGCGATGAATGGTTTTGTGCGTGGACGATCGAGAACTTCAACCTCGGTATAAGGACTACATCGCCAACCGAGTCCAGCCATAAGGCGTTGAAGAGCTATATACTTGATGGCAAGGCGGACTTTTTAAAGCTTTAAATCAGCCTCGAGCAACTGCTCGAAGCCTAACAGGAGGATTTCGAAATGCAGGTGGCTGAAGATACCCTTAAGATACGGAAGGATTGGATCGGCAGGGAGTATCTCGGTGATGCGCTTACGCAATGTTCCTACAAATGCTTGAAGCTGATTAACGCCGAATATAAGTATGCCCTAAGCTTTATCCTTACACGTACGCGAACGCAGGTCGAGAAGATACCGCCCTGCGAATGTGAGATAATCGGCGTTAGGCGGCATCTTGGGATTCCGTGTTATCACGAAATATATAAGAATATCCGCCCTACGCAGGAAAAGCCTCATATCGTAGGCCTACGCAAAGAGGATATCCATCAATTTTGGCACTTGGATAGGAATCTCGTTGAGATCGATCCCGGATTAGCTATCCGTAACCCTCTTACAGCCATACCGAAGGGTCGCCCGGCGTCCTACCCTATCGTGAGGCTTAGCGAAGCCATTATCAATATACAGAGATCCCAGGCTAGGGAGTTACGCACTGCGGGTGGCCGTACGAATAAGCAAGGAGGTGGTTTAGCCCCATCGCAACGGAGGAAGCGCTCCCACTGGGAGGAAACGGAGGAAACAGAGCAATCTTCACGCCCGAAAGCGAAGGCGACTCGCCTGTACCAAAGATCTCGCGATAAGCCATCAGCTTTGGCGTCAGGAACCTTACCGACGGGTGACTGTATCGTGGCAGCTTCAACTGAAGTTCCTGAGCAACGTACGGAGCTTCGGATTCGGCCTTCGAAGCGGCCTCGTTTGTTAATTGCAACTGAAATTAGACGGCAAGGAGCGATTGGTTAGGCTGTTTAACGGGGAGTAACAAATGTCATTTATATTCTCTTGAAGTTTATAGGGTTATCCAAAAACGGGTTGTTTTTGCAGTGATTTCGCAGTTATATGTAGCGTTGCAACAAAAGCCATGAGAATCGCCCTAACTCCCTATACTAACACCCAAACACATCCACCAACAACCGGACAGTAATATCATGAAATTATTCGATAGATCAATTGCCCCAATTGAAGCGACAAAAACCATATAAAAATCATCGTAATGCGATACGTGCGCGTTGAGATATTAATCATGCTTTTCGTTGCTGTTAAGCAAAGCGCTATGTGGGTGCGCTGTAGGCCTAAACCTTTTAAAACGCCTAGCCCGACCCCCTTTTTCGTGTTGCAGTTGCATCGCTCTCCCATATCCTCTACTTTACTTATATATAACTTCGAAAAGAAAAATCGCAAAATTAACCGGCATCGGAATTTTAATCTATAGTTAATAATGCTTAAAATGCGCGAGAAATTAACTTTAGGAAATGTTATATTGTTAAGTTATTTAAAGGTAAGCAATAAGTGTTATGAGGTGATTGAAACTGTGGCGGGGCGTTGCCAGGTGTAAAAAAAGTAATGTGCAGCTCCTATTAAAAAAGTAATGTGCGATTAGCACATCTCTTCGAAGAATGGTCATCTCGTGAGTCATAACTCCGGCATCAGCAACCAATAGTAGACTTCGCCAAGAAACCCTTCTCTCTAATATATGTTTCCCGAGTGCCTTCGAGAAACCCCCCAATAACGGCAAGCTGAAGTAAGAACATAATCATACGTCTTCACGAACTCTAACACTTCCAGGATGAGCTCAGCGGACCCACCATTCTCGTCAATCCGCTACCTACCAACCAGCGAGGCCTACGACCGCTGGGCAGCCGTGTACGACACGGACGGCAACTTCCTGCAAAAGCTCGACACCAAGGAGATGGAGACGCTATTCCCCCGCTTCATCGCCTCGCTCCCAGAACCAGCCCACAGGCCCCGGCGCATCGTGGACCTGGGCTGCGGCACGGGGCGCAATACCGCGCTTCTGCTCGCGGTCCCGGATACTGAGATCGTGGCTCTCGACGCCAGCCAGGGCATGCTGGATGTCGCGAGGTCGCGGCTCCTCCCGCGCACGGGCGAGAAAGGACCGGAGCCGGGGAAGGAGACATGGCCCGGAAAGGAGGAAGGGGCCGCTCGGCCGAACCTGCGCTTCGGGCTCCACGACATAATCGCCACTTCGTCGCCCCCGGAGACCGCGCGGGACGCCGACGGCGTGATCTCGACGCTTGTCGTGGAACACGTGCCGCTGCGGGTGTTCTTCGCGCACGCCGCGGCGCTGCTGCGGCCGGGCGGCCTGCTGCTCCTGACTAACATGCACGCGGACATGGGCGCCGTCAGCCAGGCGGGCTTCGTGGACGCGGCGACGGGGGAGAAGATCCGGCCGACCAGCTACGCGCACACCGTAGCCGACGTCGTGGCAGAGGCGGGGAGGTGGGGGTTGCACGTGGAGGGCGGGGACGGGATCAGGGAGGTGGCGGTGGACGAGGACATGGTTGACGCGTTGGGCCCGAGAAGTCGGAAATGGGTTGGCGTTACCTGTTGGTTCGGAGGTATCTTCAGAAAGGATGGTTAGATTTTCTTGCTCAACTCTTAATACGGTAATTTCACATATTGGACGCGCACTTCGATGACCAGTGAATGCTGGTCTTAGTGTACCGCTTCGTCTAAGCTTTTAGTCGCATCTCCTTCCAGCAGGATCCGTTGCTTAAGCCCGGACTCGATAGTCGTTTCGACTGCATTTCCGAACAACACCTACTGTAATTACTACTTCCTTCTTCTAGGCCCTCGAGGTGTTCCGACTTGAATCCCTGTTACCCCGATCGGAACTGTCAACAACCCATCCTTTAGTGACCGTGATTGTGTTTGTGTCTTCGGCATTTGCATTCGAGAATCCTCCAGTGTGAATATGCGTCAGCGGTATAGAATCGTCAAGGCGCACAAAGTTGTGGTTATAGGGGTCGTCGACGCTCGGAGAGAGTTGACGGTCTCGACCTGTGGGTTGGCTGGAATTGTTCTTGCTACTGCGATTCTTACTAATCCGACTCCAAGTCCGACCACCTATATCGAATATTTCATAAATGGCGGGTTTTATCGTGGGAAGACAAGCATTCACCACTCCGAGAGTAGGCTCGAGCATAGAGTAGGTGGCGGCCCCAGTGCCGGTATAAGTAATATCCGTCAGATCCCACTTCAAAACAGAAATAACTCTTAAGAGCGACAAGATGCAGATTCTGATCAGGAAGGATTAGAGAAGGACACATCAATCATAATCGAGCACTTACAGCCCTCCAAGACCGAACATCACGGCGATGCCGAGCTTCTTCGGCAATGACGTTTGTAGCCCAAATACTATGGGCATCGGTAGAACAACGATAAAAACGTCAATAACAAGATTGATAATGCCAGTGCTGAGGTAGGCCTGCTCCTGGCCGTGGCATTCGCCGCCGGGTATACTTTTATCCCAATTATACTCGACTGGCTGGCAAAGTACAAATGCCAGCAGGATCGCAATGATGAGGAAAGTTACAGATATTGCCATAACAGTGTAACAGATACGACAGAACTTGGTACTTGGGAAAAGGACCGTATAGAGTGAAAGTATCGACAGCTTAACGCTAGTATTTGCGGCCGCCCAGAGCAACTGTGCTGGTACGAAGACCTTGATTCGGAGGGCTGTTAGTATGTTTTCACACCTTGTTATAAATATGGAACGGAATTCGGACCTTTAGGTAGACTGTGAAAACCCACGGTCTTTCTGCCAGAACGTCGCTGAGGTGAACTCCTATTGCCCCTATAAAAGCCCCTATTGCCGCGAGTTAGTTGTTTATCTGTTTGGACAATCAAAGTGGAATTGGATCCTTGCCTGTTAGGCAGGACGCAACTAGGCCAAGAGTTAGGATAAATGCTAAGACTGCCATATAGTCATTGAACGCAAGAGAAGACTTCTGGATTATTCTAGTCCAGAGCCGCAACCCCAGCGCCATGGATGCGAGGATCGTCGTGATAAACCCTACGAGGACCGTCTGCTTAGCGCCTAAGGAGAGTGCCATATCGCAAGGTTGGTAGGCTTCTAAAACAAGAAGTGAGATCAGCTACAAGTGAAGTAAACTGACAAGAAGGGCAGAAGTAAAAAAATATCAGGGCACAGTCGAACTAAACCGCTGTAAACTTAATAAGTCGGCACTTTGATACCATCCTACAGGGTCTTGGGGGATCCCAAAATATCGTTACATTCTGTGAGGGCGTTATACGTGATGTAGATTGTCTGCTACCGATCACGTTCCAACTCTCCGAGACATATACTGTTTCCACCACTCCGATGCTGTCGGACCTAGTTATACTAGCATGACTAGCTGGGTCTGTGCCTTACTTAGTGAAGTTACTAGTGGA
This sequence comes from Monosporascus sp. 5C6A, assembly GCA_004155035.1. NCBI lineage: Eukaryota > Fungi > Ascomycota > Sordariomycetes > Xylariales > Monosporascus > Monosporascus sp. 5C6A. Next base: position 56,904 of record QJOB01000020.1, on the reverse strand, counting down.
GATTGCTTTTTGCCAGATATAGGGATATCAGTTACATCATCTAACTCAGGCCCCGCTAGCTCATATCAAAGTTCCTTATACATTGTTCCCACCTAATCGTGAAAACCCGTTTGATCAGTCATCGTGTTCGAAGATACTGGGTATAGTATCTATCGTGGAAATTTTCTGTATATTGGCTCAGCCTGGCAACTAAGGCTTGGACCTATTATCCACCTTGCATACATTGTTCCCACTTTAACTATTTTTCATCTAGGCAAAGCGCAAATCCCCGTAACGAGCTAGCTAATCCCAGCCATTCACGAAATGGTCGGGTTTCTGAAGGCGCTGAAAGTCTACGCTTAAGGGAACGGATAGATTTCGTCAGGCTGGGCTCAAGCCACTTCGTTGAAACTTCCTGTTTCGAGGATATCTGTGGGTATTCTACGTCGGCCGAGATCCTTGGGGTTTCCGCAAGGGAGGAACCCCCGCCATGTGAGTTTGTATCTTCCCCTTTCCTCCACATGGTTTTGGGGAATGGGCTCGGCTGGGGCTAGGCATCCGCTGACAAAAACAGAACTTCGACTTTTTGCTCTCTAGGGTCAAAGTCACGCTAAACAGCTTGGCCTTATTCTCAGAAGACCCGTATATCCTTTATATAATCAGTCTATGCCAGCATATACGCTAAGCTGACTCAGGTGCAGTTCGAGGCACTTCAGCATGACTTGCTGATTGACCTTTTTGATAACAATAGTAACAAACTTCGGGAAATTTCGACGAATCTTCTTCGACGAATAAAAATGGATCAGCCGTCGACCCACAATCTTTTTAGTACGGATTTCGTAGTTGAAAGATTATGTGCGTGCTTTACTGTAGCAAACTTTAAAAAATAATTAATTTTAATTGGGCGCATCGTCGAAAAATGGGGACGGACCTCACCAACAAAAATAAAGATACGGAGTACAAGCCCCCATAATACATTAACGGAATATAATTCTCGGTGGTTTCCGTTTGAACAGCGTCCCGAGCCTTAGGCTGAGGCAATACACATATTATTTCAAACAGGTCTCTGGACATAGACTCTAGACTGCAAGGACAATCTCGGCGTGATGACGCACAAACTGCTCTCCTGTACAGAAGCCGTCTCGTCAGGGGGCGCGGAATGATACGAGTTCATGTGTGCACTTATGTGGCCATTGGTTACCTCCTTCTTCGCTCTCAGAAAACTCCTGACCATATAAATCCCGCCGGCGTTTCGAGCTTCTTATCAGCGGTTGCAACGTGAGCTCCTCGTCAAATTTCCCTGCTGGATTGGGTGTTCCCCTATTCGAACGGCTCATGTTAGAATGTATTTATCGATCAACTGCGGTCTGCCATACGTCTCTTTTAGCTTCTCGAGCTGCATAATGCCCAGGCAAAGCCGTAGATCTACCTTAAGTGCTCTGAGCGGGTCCTGCTATTTCTCGATGCGAGATTCAAGCCAGCCCATCTGAGCTCCCTGCATAGTGTCGTTGCTTTAAGGTGTCCAAGTCCATTAGATGGGCACTTGTAAGTCGGACCCCCCCCTCACGCTCCACCCCCCCAACGCGCCACCCATTTTTAAAGCCATCAACAACACAACTTTTCAATATAAATAACAATATTTCAACAACCCTTTATTTAATTAATTCCATATTAACCGCTACGTACAATGATACATTCCGGATCATCCTTGCTATCTTTTTCGCTTTCGGAAGGCTTATCTTCCTGTTAATTTCGTTAAGTTGTAATGGAACGTCGTTTCGGAACGGTCCGTAACCTTATTTTCACTTTCTTAACCGATATTATCCTTACGAAATTTTTATTTGGCTCGGGTTGTATTATTTTACGTTTTTTAAGTTTTGCTTTATCGATAACAGCAATTAACTGACTATTCTGGATTTCGGTAACGTTTAATTTGTTGTTTTTTTTTATTAAGGGCCTTGCCGATTTTGCAAAATAAAAACCGCGCAGTAGGCCTTCCGAAGACTGGATCGATTTCTACCAGGGCTTTTTCGATAACTTTTATATCTTTAAATAATTTAGGCGTTTTAATATTTAAATCAGTTATTTGCGTACTGAAATTAAGACGTACGGAAGTAAAATTCGATCTGGGCTTAAGTATTTCCGTTATTTAAACCCCGGCCTTAACGTACTTATTATTTAACGCCTTTGCCTTATTAATAGGGCGCAGACCTGTAACTTTCCAGTTTTTTATGATATATTTTGAAATTATTATAATTTTCTGCTAAGCGTATAAAAACGCCTAAAGAAAGTCCGTTTTATCTGTAACTTCGGAAGCCCGTTTAAAGCAACGTTTCCGGAACCAGTAACGGAACTTCCGCTTTAAGGTGGAAAAAATACCCATATCAAAAAGCTGGAAAACGTAAAAAACGTAAGCAGGCAAAAAAACGATGTAGATCTTATTTTAAAGGCACATCTATATAAAGTCTTCGGTGGTATAGTTGTTATGGCCGTCGATTACTAATAATTTTTATTTTTTAAGATCCGCCGGCTTAATATGGGAAATAAAGATTTTACGTAATTACTTTAGGCCAATTTCGGTGCTGGTTTAGCCGTTATTAAAGGTAATAAAATATTAGTTTTCGTATGTTTTATTATCGGAGTTAGGAAATTATTATTATTATACGTCGCCGCCGCTAAAGATTACAAATAATAAAAAGGTTCGCCCGTTAACGTTAATATAAGCGATTATAGTAATTTACTGCCGTTTGGAAGCGTTTTTTAAAAGTACGAATTTCCTGAAAGTTTTACCGAAAACGAAAACGTTTTTTCCTATACCCTTTATTATACCGATCTCGTCGGCGTTGTATTTGTTACGTTATTTAATAACCTTAATAGCGGGCAATTCGAAACGGTCGAATAATACGTTAATAAAGGTTGGCGAAGCCTTATTTAGGCGCTTATAATTAATAGTTTTGCTTTTAAAGGTCTTAATATCAGGATGACGCCGTAAAAAACGGGTTACCTATTTTTTTTTTAGGTGTTAAGGGTTGCCGTTATTAATTAGGAGCCGTTAAATATAAAGGCGAAATCGGGAATACGGCGGCGCATAGCCTAAATAGCTTTGCATAATAACTTAATAAATTAAACCTTTTTTTTGGATTCGTAATAGCTTTTGTTAAGCCTTATTAACCTTTTCCCGCGTAGGTACACCATTAATGCGGCGTATAATATATCGCCTGTCGACTTGGTAGCCCTTAAAGGTTAAACGCAGGGATTTCCTACGCGTTATTTCCTTAATCGTCTGCGCCGTACGGAATTAAGCTAAAAGCTGCATATCGTTTAAAAGCGCAGATTTTAATAAATAAGAGGATAATTTTTTCAATTTTTTAAAACGTTATTAAGAAGGCTTTTATAAGGAAAGAAATTAATAAGTGGATCAACGCGCAACGCGGTTGTGGGGTGGCGCGTTAGGGGGGTGGAGCGTGAGGGGGGGGTCCGACTTATAACATTTACCTCATGTTTGGATAAAAAAAAGGGGGGGGACTACAAACGTGATGTTATTCGTTGCTGCAACGGTTCTATCCAGTCGGTGGTTATTTTGATTAACGACAGCTATGTAAGATCAACAGTAAGACTCGATAGTGAAAGAAGCTCCATGGTAATTGCTCATGGTCATTTATGCAAGTGAGTAAAAGTTCTCTGTAATGCCACTTTCACAGGCCCAACAGTATCAACTTTACATGGTGCCTTGCGATAGACAACGGTGACCAGAAGAATGGCTACTAACCAAAGAGAGCAGATAAATCTATGAAGGTATGTGTCGTGTCTGAGTGCGTGCTTTGGTAAGCCTGGACACTGACCTCCATGCACGTACAGGTATATTTGGGTCATTCGCTCCAAGCCTTGACTACACCTACCGGAATGTCAGGTGCTAAGGTCGGGAGACGTCGGGACCTTCTGGACAGGGGTCCTGTGGCTATATATAGAGGGCTTCTCCCCCTAGATATTTTGGATGGAGAGGCGTTAATGGTCGCCTTCATTGCTACCTAACAGCTAGTTTGCCTTCCACCCTGTGCTACCATTCTTCCCGACAGATTGATGGATACCGTAGACGATCACGTTCCTATATTAGTCTACGAAGTTTCACTATTATCAGCATCGTCATTGTCACGGCTAGGATATGATGCCTGTGTGCCTTCTGATTGCTCCAACCTTATCTAATGATGAAAGAACCCAAATCAAGGGTTGATTGAGATGATGCGACCATGGAAACTGTTCCGAGTGCTGAATTAAACGTTAACAGACTGGTTCCTTGCGAGTTATATTACTCCCTTGTAACAACTTGTCTGCGGCGAGAGGGGCACTTCCAGTACGCAGGGGAGTGCTTCCCGTCAGTGACCGGTATTTACGGAGAAAATGTCCGGGCAAGGGGTCGCATTGTCGGAATTTTCGGGCTTCGGATATGGGGGCTTCCGGGCTATCACTCGCGGGTTAGCTCCGAGACGTACCCTTGATGCTTACATAATCCATCCTCCGCAGCGGGAGGTCAAATACTCAATTTCCTCTTTTAGCATAACGTCACAGATAAGCTCGCGAGCCGGACAAGCTCGCGAGCCAATTTTCTTAACATCTCAACTACCCAACTTCAATTACTAATTTTTCAACATCACAACATGGAGCGCCTTATAAAAGAATCTAGAATAAATCTAGCCATTTAGGCAAAAAAAAAAAACCCGAAACTTAGTTTTAAAAGGTTACATTCGATATATGACATTTCCGAATTTATATTAAAAGCCCGTTATTACGGACGATACGCCCGAGTCGATATTATCCCTTATTTTCGAAAATTAACGGCAACCGAAAAGAAATTTATTATCGAAAAAATCCTTAACCTAGATACGTAAACGTTTCCTATCCGGCTTTAGCACGTTAAAGATATGGTTAATATACTGCTTACCTAACGCGTTATAAGGTGCGTTAGAATTAAATGGGTTTCGAATTTTGTTAAACGGCAAAAAAAACTTTAAACGCGTTTAAATCGGAAGATCGATTATTAACGGGTCCTATACGAAAATCTAGAAACATTTCGCAAGTGGTTCGAGCTTATCCGGGTTACTATCGCAAAATACGGTATCGTAAAAAAGGATATTTATAACTTCGACGAGATAGAATTTTTAATAAGGTTTTTTATAATAACGGGTATGGTAATTACTAATACCGAAAGATGTGGAAAATTTAAATAAACTTAATAAAAAAATAAAAAATGGGTTATAATTATTTAAATTATTAATTTTTAAGGTTAGGTTTTGTTATTATTTATTATTATAACAGGGAAAAATTACTTTAGGTTTTAATATTGCAATAATAAATTACCGATTAATTAAAGGTTTGGTATAAGTTATAATGGCTGGATAATAAACAAATTAGGTTTAAAATAAATTTAGCATTTCGATAAATATATTCGGACGCGTACGAAAAGTTCGAAACGTTTCCTTATTTTTAACGGCTACGAAAATTACCATTCGATAAAATTCGAAAAATATTATGCCAATTACGACATTATTACATTTTGTATGCCCGCGTATTCCTTTTATCGGTTCTAACTTTTTAACGTATTTTGTTTTTTTGTTTTAAAACGTACTTATTTGCGGTATATCGAAAACCTAATACGACGTTATTATACCTATATTACCAAAAAAGATTTTTTCGCCGGTTTTTACGACGCGTTCCAAGTTATTATAACGTCCAATAATATTAAATCTGGATTTGCAAAAACTGGTTTTGTTTTATTCGATCCCAATAACGTTCTTTCCGAATTGGAAATTTTTCCAATTGTACTTACGCCAACCGTCTTCCCGTTAACCTCCGCCGGTTCCATTCGTTTCCTGCTCGCAAAAACCCTTAAGAATATCAAAAAAGTAACAAGGTAAGGACGTTATTTGTAAAAAAAAGATTGGAAATTATTAAGGTATTTTGTTAATAAAGGTTATTAAATCGGCTGGTTTTTTAATAAAAAGTAACTTGTTACTTTTATACGAAGTTGCTTTTTTTCGGAAAGAAAACGCCTAATTGCGCAAAACCAACCATATCTTAAGCAAACGTCGGAAAACCAAAAATAAACGTTTTTAAAAAGAAGGAATACTTATTATACAAAAGGGACAAGTTTTTTTGGCCGAAAAGGAAGGGGTTGGTAAAAAAATGCAGCTAACAGTAGCTGGAAGCAGTTATCGCAAAAAGGTTGAAACGAAGGAACGGAAGTGTGGCGTTTGCGGTAAGCCCGGACATAATGCGCGTACTTGTGAAGAAGCTGTAGATACGTCTAGCGAAGGAGAATCCGATTAATTGGAATTGATTTGATATGTTATGGTTGATTAATTTGAATTTGTTGTTGCAAGGTGCCCAAAAACGGCTCGCGAGCTTGTCCGGCTCGCGAGCTTATCTGTGACGTTACATGTTAAATATACGTGTTAAAACCTAAGTAACGACATGTTGCGTTGCTGTAACATGGTCGACTTCTCTCTCCTGTTTCTTCTTTTATTTTTATTAGAATTGACCTTTCAGTAATATTACGACTTACTACACGGCTGCTAATGGGTTGCCCCGCGGGCCAGCATCGCAAACACCCCTGAAACCATATCCAGAAACACGGTTCAGCCTCAGCCTTCCTTAGTAGGTCCGGGTGGTATAACAGGTCGCTGATTTGCTATATGTACCTATCGCACTCTGCAGCTGTCCGGCTCTATCTTAGACTTCACAGTTAATAACGCTAAGGATATTATATTTCACATGCACCTAGATTTAGGCATGTACTCTGTAGTTAAACGGAGACTATCTGAACTGAACCAATGGCCTGAATTTGGATGTGGCCTCCACCACCCCACCCTGACTGCTACTCAGACGGACGTTGTAAAATCGGCCACTCGGGGGCTGGTGGACATTTTCGAGCGGGCTACTGTCAGTAGATCTATGTTAATTGGTCCGAAGTCGCGATGCGCCCAGATCTCTGCAGCCCTAGTGCTTATGTCAGCTTCGTGCACTAACTACTATACGAGCGGCGTGTTCAACTCCCAGGGGTATTTTGCGTTAGTACCTCCACTGCCCCACGCTCGTTCCCTTAGAGCTAGTATGTCGACTCCCATAGAGTATGGAAACCTCCTGCTTGATATCTGTAAGTCCCCACTACCATAAATTAAAGCCTTTAATGGTCCGTTTGGAAATCATAAAAGGTTTTCAATCTAAAGCAAATATAGCAGCTGTTAGTAAGCATTAAAGTCTTATGCCTATTTCGATATATATATAAATAAACTCTCGTAAAATATTACTGTTAATTATAGCTACCGAACGTCTGTAATCAATAGAATAGATAAAAGGTTACATTAAAAGTAACGGGAAACAGCAAGGAAATGATGGAAGCCATTATGCGTATAAAATGTGTAGGAGTATACATACTAGCTGGTCTAGGAAAACATGTGGGGCCGTGGAGGTAACTAACAAAAATCCCCCTGGGGTTGTATCTCCAAGCGGTGGCAGCCAATTCACTCAGCCTTAAGGGCGACACGTTGAGGCGTCAGAATAACCTGCGTCTTGGACCACCGACAGGCTTCTGGAAAACATCGAATTCGTTTCAGGCAGGGCGAAGCAACTGGGAGCTGTAACAGAAGAGCCCCCCTGCGCGCATTGTTCTCACGCCGTCCCAACCAGGACTAGTCAGAAAAGTGGAATCTACGTAAGAAGTCGAGCTTGCAAGGAGGTGCATGGGGACCCTGTCCATCCAACCCCATTGCTGTATTAGTAGCTGAATTTTAATCATCGTACGTTACGCATGGGGCTGATTTAGTCAATGCCAGCCTGTCAAGGTACAAGTTACAGGGGTAAATTAGTTAGTTACCTCCTCAAGGCCACTGTATGCCATACAGGCTTAGGATGTAGATTTGTATAGAAAATTGTATGGGTGTGACCTCGTAGATATCGTTCGGATAGAAAACTGTTGCCCTACGGTCAGGGTAAGCAGCGGTGCAACCGTCTCCAAAGCCTAAGCGCATGCAAATTTGAGTGTGATTGTACTAAGTGGTAGAGCAGCCCGTAATGGAGGTAACTAACTAAATATACCCCTGTGACTTGTATCTATGATCCCGCCGTTCTAGAACCGAGAGTTCACCTAGTACATCTATACTGTGATATCAGGCAGATATTAAATCCTCTTCATGTAGCTGTGGGTCGCGCTAGTAGCCACGCTATACAAATTAGTATAGCTTTTCCATGGGTCAACCGCAGGCACATGGGAATAATTGCAGCCCTTTTGGAACCTCTGATCCAAATAGATTATTATTAATGGGTTCTCCTAGCTAGAATACCTAACAGTAGCCCTAACACCATAGTAGCTGTTTATGGTAGCACCTCCAAACCCCAAGTGAAATCCCAGCAGAGCAGCTGGCCTTAGCCCTCCTCCTAGGCCTCTTTGGGCTTCCTCGCCCTTATCTGAGGGCCAGGGGTACAGCACTGCACAGTGGACATGGTTAACTTGGGGGAACCTGTGTGGTATTAATGTCGATCGCATACTCCATAGGTTTGCTCTTTGGCCTTTCCTCTCGTCCTTTTGCTTCTGCTGACACAAAGTTGCATTCCGCAGTGCCAACCAACAACAGTTTGCATTCACGACCTCTGTAAGATGACGACTACAAAGAATCTCGGCCCTATAACGACAAGCTTAGCTTTCCCCGACAGTTGCGCGAACGAACTCGACACTGTTTACAAGATTCGTACATCACCCGAAGGATATTACTGGTTACAACCGGGCCCGCTACGGTCAACATGTTATCCAAGCGGCTATGCGGCGCTCACTACGCAGTACTATTCCCCGGCGAGTTGCCCTTTCGGATTTACGCCAGCGTGCACCAGCACGAATGAGTTGGCGGATTTGACAGAGACGGTCTACACATGCTGTCCAACGTGAGCCCGCCTTACCAACCATACCGCACTAGACATCGCTGCCATTGTCCTCCGGTGGGATCTTATTCTAAACATAGGTGACAGACAGTTCGATTTTCAATGCCAGACAACCAGTTACTACCCATGGGAGGCAACGCTTGGCTGTGTCAATAGTGTGACGGAGTCCCTGACCACGACGTGGACTGTGTTTGAAATCTCCGGGGAGAGAACGTCTAGGGTACGGTCAATAGGCCACCCAGGCGGACTCAACGCATTCAGTATCCAAGTACGCTTCCAAAGAAGCGACTTCGCATCCTCCACGTCTACTATCAGCTCGTCAACCGAGGTTCGTACGAGTCCTTATATAGCCTATCGAGTCATACAATGGATTAAAGCTGAGACAGTTGGCAGCGGACCACATTTACAGTATTAGCGGGACCGGCGGCGGAAACCAGCAGCGATAGTAGCAGTAGCAGCGATAGCAGCAGCAGCAGCGCGGAACAGAGCACAGGGATCACCGTTGGAGCTGCGGTCGGAATCAGCGTTGGTGTCTTTGCCGCCCTTCTGGCAATTGTCGGCGCTATCTTTATCTTCATGCGGAGACGCCGGCGTGAACTAAACCCGATGCAGGGGCATCAGCCTCCCGTGCATGAAATGGGATGCGACACAGAGAGAAGCTTCTGCGAGGCGCCTGGGGAACCCGTGTCTGATCCAAAGTTCCCGATTTACGAGATAGATAGTCGACCTGCTGCGGTCGAGAAGCCGGGGAGCTAACTGATATGACTGAAACTTAGCTGTGAACATGGAAACCGTCTTCGATATCGACATGCCGAGAACATACTCATCGTTGTCGCTTTCAGGTACTGCTGCCGGATCTCGAGGCCTTAATCATATCCTATCGGCCTTGGGTGAGGACATATTAATGATATCTCTCGAGGGCCGCATGACGGTATCGATATATTTTGTATTATAAGTACATTATGCACATATACAGGATCATACTAAGGTTGTACTCAGAGCACCATCTATGCGAAATTAGAAGTCCCGAAAACGAATCCTAGTATGGCTGTCGGAATTCGACGTTTCGGGCTGATCAGAAACAGTATCGACAGACCAAATACCTTATAAAACACCTTTTGAACGACCCCTATTATTCACTTCCTGAATAATAGGTGGACATGTGGATTAATAAGTGAATAATCTGCTTAGGCATAAGGTTATTCGAATATATATAGCCCTGACTTTTCCCTAGCTGTTGCAGGAAGTCCATAGCTTTGATATAGCGGAATTGACACTTTTCAGACATACCTTGAGAATTCCCCTATTTTTGATTGAGCCTTCCTCCATACACTTTTGCTGGCAAAAGTCTCCTCACAATCTCTAGGGTAGCCTCATCTTTAGTCGCCATCCTGTCGCCAATTTCCTACAAGCGACCTATCCCTTGGTGAAATGTAGAGCACGATAGACCACGAAGCCAGTCCAGATAGGTAATCCAAACCTCCAACCTAGAAAGCGAACGTTATCGACACCCTTCCACCTCCCGCAAAATCCTCAACATACTCCCCGGCCACCACTGCTCCTGGCTATGACTCTCCTCCGACCACAACCTACCTACAAAATTGTCGCCATATCTGTTCACCATCCCCGTAAGCGTGACAATCGGCAGCTTCCCAATCCACCACGACTCTTCCTGGACCAAAAACATAAACACGGACCAGTGCGCATAGATGTCGAGAGCAAGTGCTTGCTCCTTTGTCAATTGCGCTGATGTGTCACTAGATGCAGGTGGGCTTTCTAGTCGCTGGTCGAGTAGCGGAAGGACGAGGTCGAGGTATGCTTGCGGAGCCTGGACAAGGAAGGCGAGAAAAGGGCGTGTTAGTGGTTCTGTGGGCCGCGGAATCACATGTCTGCTTGCATAGCATCGTAGCCACGATCCTATCCGCGGTTCCTTGGCTGTGAGTCCGGTCGACCGCGGTGCGGATGAGTCTGAGTGGGAGAATGTCTCGGTTCTGATGTTGACGAGGAATTCGAAGGCGGCGGCGCAGGCGGATAACTGATTTTGCTCGTGCCCAACTTCGCTGTGGAAGAGAGACTTGAGACGCTCTTGAAGCTTGGATAAGGCTGCTTGGCTGGTCGCAGCGAGGATTGGAAACATAACGTGTGTGCGCGATGGAGGCGGTGCTGATGAGCTATTGACGCTTAGCAACGGCGACGATGTGTCTATTGCAAGTCTAGTCTCTGGGGGCGCGCTCGACTCGCCTAAATCCAATACTTGGACCGTCGCCCTTATTCCCCGCATCATGACTATTACATCTCTTGGCGTCGTTGAGAGGAGTTTGTGTGACTTGTTCGTCTTACTTTTGCTTGAGATCCAATGGCTGACTTGCTGGCTCGCCGTCGTGAAAGGGACTAACAGCACGGCACTCGCCAAGAGAAGTTCCATTTCTGAAGTACGTGTATCAGGCTGTGCGATCAAGTCTCTCATCTGCTCGCTCGCCAGATTGTAGAGGCGATACCCGGTCATCAAGATTTGATTGACAGCATCCAGGCTGGGAGGGGGTTTTTCATCTATCATGTCGCAACACATGCAAACTGCGGAGAGGGCTTGCAATGAATAGAAGACCATTTTGTTACGCAATGCCAGAGCTGGTATGCTCGTTTGGAATGCGCCCTGATCTCCTGGAAAGTGCGTCAATGTATGACTCGTATGTTCCAGGTAATGTTGGTGGAGGTCGGCATCGGATAGTCGCAGGGCAGGATCTCTATTGGCATCGGAGCACGATGCTGCTTCCACAGGTGCGGGAGTTGGCGGAACTGATGCCTCGGATGACGGCGAATCTTCCGAAAATGCAGAAGCACTTGGAGAACCTGAAAAACGGCTGCATAACGAACTCTGTAAGGATAATGTGTCCCTCGGCTCATTTGCAGCAGGCGACACTGCTGGTGGGTAACTGCATTTTTGTAAGGTCGATTCGCAGCGCGTGCATGACGGTTTCAACTCATCGCACTGGAAGATGTCAGCGCTGTCGTTGTTTCCATCTCCAGAAGCGTATTTGCTCACCTTTCTTTTCCGCCGCTTGCACTCGAAACAACCCATTCTGGACTTTAGATGTGCCCGTCTCGTTCTAAACATGGCCGAGATTCTCCTTCGATTTCCAGGATCTTGATAGCCATTGTTTTCGCTCGACATTTGTTTTGCGTTGTGCATGCGTTACAATCTCATACCCAATTTCTCGCTACAGCCGTCATTCCCTTGCTGCGGCGCGTTCCCCAGGAAAACGATGGATTCCTTCCAATATTAGATGACTACTTGCGACTGGTCCCTTAACCCCCCTCCTATTGGCTTAGAATTTGCTCAGCCGCATCTAAGGTGCACTATCGGGATCACTGCGACAAAACCCAAATTTTTAATAGGGCTACTTTACCGTATAATTATGATACCTACTAAATGCAATTAAGCAATATAATAAACTTGAAATATTCGAAAACGAACTGGGTATAATTATTTAAATAAACTATTATAAAAATAAATAAAGCTATATAAAACCAAAACTAAATAAATAAAACCTGAACGAAATTAATGAAATTAAATATAATATATACAAATTCCTACGAAATTATAGAAATCTATACAAACTTATACAAGCCTATACGAACTTATATAAGCTCTTTTATGGGTTGATAATTTTATTAAGAAATATTTCTTTTAATCTAATAACTTAATTCCGCTTAATTTATTAAATATGCATTTAATTTTACCTAGGCGTATACCTATTCATAATTTTTGGGTTTGTCGCAGTGATCACTGTCGCCAACCGTAATATTCTCATCCCTAGGCCAGTGATTCGGAATTCCGAGCCCACCAAGCAGCATTACAAATTACATCAGCTCAGCCTCACCGACTGTCGTTGCAATAATCCAGCAAAGTTCGACCTGAACTAGCATTCTAGATCCAACGATAGCAGTCGTAAAAGACTTGGCATAAACTTCTGCTTACAGGTGGTTATCGTCGGAAGGGCGCATAACAACACCATATCGCGTTTGATGCCGAGTCGGTCATGAGTAAGGAATACGCACAACAACGCCCTATCGCGTTTGATGCCGAGTCGGCCATGAGTAAGGAATGCATAGCCGGCGTTCGGAGTTGCATCGACGCACAAATAGCGGTCTTGATGTAATCTCGCGTTCCATTAGGTACCTTCAAGAGGATGTTAGCTTTGCCGTTACTGCCACCAAACGGAATTTCGCCGCGTCCATTTTACCAATCTCGGTTCCATTTGTCGCAATCTGCCTGGCCTTCCCGAGGTGATCTGTGCATAGAGCGGTGTGCGAATAGAAAAACTATTGCACACTCTTCACGGTTGTGATGTGTTCCGTTAACTTTGGTGCTGACCATCTCTCGAGGATCAAGGTGCGTGTATTGTTGTCGGTTCCCGAAACATCATCGACAGGATCATTCGCTTTTATCAGCAATGACAATTCGCGGTCGATACAAATTTTGCGGCTAGAGGTTGGGTCCACCATCGGATATTGGACACGAATAGAGGGCAGTGCAAAGAGAACAGAGAATATCTTTGAGACTTCTAAGTAATATATATTTGTTAGAAGGACAACTCCATAGCAAGACATATAAATCCGACCCTACCTATCTACCCGTTGCAGCGGTAGTATAGCAGCGAATACGCCAACTGTCGCAGTCCGGCGTTCATATTACAGGCGTATTCACTAACGTCACTTTTTATACGTCCGTCCCCAGGACTTTCCGGGTCGCATTAGGCATTTGACAATGCGGATCCAATCAACTCCCAATTTGGTGTATAGAATTGACTTGTAGGGCGCATTCGTTTGACTTGCAGGGGCGTATTTGCTAAACTAACCAGGGGCGTATTCGCTAAACTAACTAGGGGCGTATGCGCAAGGCTTACCAGACGTAAAAGCCATTCGCACAACTGACCAAGGGTAGCTCTATGAGATTAGCCAGGAGCGTATTTGTAAAACGGACCGGAAGCGTAAATCTGACCCGGGTGGTATTCGCTATACTGGTCGTTGTCCTATTCGCAAAGTTGCATAGATCTATTGGCTCATAATAGGATAAGTCATAGTCTGGAGCCATGGTATTGAGGCGGTGTTGCCCCTTTTACGACTATATAACCTGCCTTACTACTGGTGTAGTTTTTGCAGATACTTTCATTCCACACTTCGCTCAATCTACCTTGTCCTCCTCCCCGTACTCAAACAATGGCATCCCTTCGTATCTTAGGCATTTTGCTTCTTCTTCATCGTCAGACTTCGGCTTTGACGATCGATGCTTCTAATAGAACTTATGGAACTTGTAAACAACTGGATATTCCAGTGTTTGCGGTAGCAAATACCGCAATCTACGACATACCGAGGGTAGACAATGATATCGAAGCGACAGCCTGGGCAATCTTTGACGCCACTCGGACCACTCCACATGACGTGCGGAGCGTCATCAAGAACACCACGACTTCTGCTACTTTCAACATCCATGCCCAACTGTGTGTTCCCAGGTCTTCCGAAAAGAGGGACATCTTGCAGATTGCCACTCACGGAGTGCATTACGACTCAAGATATTGGGATTCCCAATACCAGCCAGAGAGTCACTCTTATGTCAATGCCGCACTCAAAGCAGGATACTCTATTCTCACATACGATCGTTTGGGAGTTGGCCGATCTGACATACCTGACGCGTACACCGTGGTTCAAGCGCCTTTGGAACAGGAGATACTTCGACAATTGACATTGATGGCGCGTAATGGCACTTTATACAAATTCGCGGAGGAGGCGAAACCTGCTAATGCAGCATTCAAAGCAATGCCAAAACCAAGAAAGATCGTCCACGTTGGTCATAGTTTCGGGTCCTTCCTTACCTCCGCATTCATTGCCAACTACGGTCCACTGAGCGACGGAGCAATCATCACGGGTTACCTCCTGACCCAGTATCTCGCAAGTGCTGGGTCAACGTCGTTTAATGTCGAGTACGCTGCCACGAGCAACCCTTCATACAAGCGACCAAGCGGCTGCGTCGTGTGCCAGAAGAGTGGTATCCAGAACATTTTCTTCGCAGGCGATCTCAACACAGCGTACACATCAGAAATGCTCGACTATGGCAATGACATTAAGCAGCCGGTGCCGATTGGGGAGTTCGCCTCTGCCTTTTGGCTCCTAGGAAATCCTGGACCTTCCTTCAAAGGGCCGGTGCAGTATATGCTACCAGAGTTCGACTTCTACGTATGCCGCGGTGATTGCAAGGGGTTGGCAAATGCGACGGCTCTGGAAGAAACTTACCCTAACGCTGCTGCTATCGAAGTCGCCATCCAGCCTAACACCGGCCATGCCTTGCCGCTTCACAACAATGCCACTGCCGGTTTCCAGGTCACGTTCGATTTCTTGGAGAGACATGGGTTGTAGTCTGTTTAGATGTTGCTGCAACTGGAGCTGCTGCTTGTTACGGAGCACTGTGTCCCGGCTCTTTACCTGGCAGATCTCACAAAATGTGCTCTGCTAAGGCCCTGTAGATTAGGCAGTACAAGACAATCGACCGCATTTAAAGCTTTCTACTATCACCATCAGAGATAAAGTGAAGTAATGCTGGCTCCGCATCTTGACAGTGAGGTTGTAGTGGTCAGGCTTGGGTTAGGATGCTGTCACAGTTAAGCTGATCGCGAGAAATGGCTACATAGAGTGTGGGAAGTATAAAATTGTCATGAGTGATCTGTGCTCCAGAGAGCAGTGGCCAGACATCTCCATATATAATATGGGAGCCCCTGAATAACGTTGTTGCGGGGTGCCTACATTTCCCAGGGGGGTTGATGACTAAGCAAGCGACCCCTATTCTGCGACATACCCACTAGATAAGAAAAAGATGTTCCCTTAAATCTACTAACCGCAGCTTTACATAATCTCTAAATAAAGATATAAACAAACAAAAAACGTAACTGAAGTAAATATTAGGTATATGTCGGCAATTGGTGCATATAGGTGTTGCCGGTTGGTAAGTTTTGTAGCAGGCTTTGTCGGTATATGCTACAATATCAGGTCAAGTTGTCACAGACCCAGGTGTGGCTCTCAAACCACGCCGAGGCCTATTACGTTCAATCTCCTCCATGAAATATCCCACATCTACTTCCCAGTCATGCGCCTCTCCCAAGGTGTCTAGTGCCACCCTGAACCAGTCAGAGTGCCCTTGTCGGGCTAGCGCATAGAGCCTCCTTTTCTCCAACTTTGCCAGCCACTCTGACAGCCTTCGAAGGACTGCTAGGCGCCCGTCCGAGTCAAGGGGTATGAGGAATCGCTCTCTGTCTTCCGAAGATACACCTCGGCGGAAGACACTTCGCGCGCATATTGTGGAAAAATAGCGATACAGTCCGGTGTGTGGCAGGATCGCATCCGTGGTTAGAACGCGAGCTGATAGTGCCAGTTGCTCTGTCCATGTCTTAAGGATTATCAGGTTATGGATGAGGCGCAGGACGTCATTCTGCATCTCGGGCACGCGCAAGTACTCGGCGAGAAGCCAGGCCTCGAGGAGGCTGTCCTCGGAGCAGACTTCGTGTATTTGCCACTGCCTCCAGTGGTAGGTCCCGGAGCTCGTGGCGTAGACCCAGTCCACGAAAAACGACATCGATGTCTTAGTGGCGTGTTCAGTTAACTCAAACTGGAGTGTACGGCTCTCCTTCATGGGGCTGTTTAGGGCTGCACGGAAGTACTTGGAGAAATGACTGAGCAAGTCTGCATGGGCGGAAAAGGTCTCGCCTGTCGGAATTTCGATGGTCACCCGTTTGCCATCGTCCCTAGACTAGCTGTCAGCAACGCTTATAAAATATATATTGCGGTGATAAAGGGACCCCCGAAACTTTGCTCGTAGGTACGCATACATAATTTTGGGAACGCCTTCTTGCCGCCCATATTGGGTTGACATGTTAGAAAGGTAGTAGTAACCTTAGGTATTCCGTTAGTTGCAGATTGGGCGTGTAGACTGGTTACATACAGAGGTCAGGCACACCAATGTTAAACTTGGTACAAGGGAGTTATGAAAGGTCGTTAGGTAAGGCCAGGAAAGAAATTAACAGATCGGCTGACAAGTCTGAAGCTGAAAGGGTTTAACCTTTCAGCGTCTTCCTCTAGCAAAGGAAACAAAGTGTAGATTGGGGATATCAACTGTAGAATAAGGTGAAAATAGCATTTGCTAAGGCCTAAAGTAAATCGCGAGAATGATGGTAGTTGGATAGCTTTTTGCATGGAAGGCCGTCAGGGCAGGGCAAGTACGATAATTAATAAGGGGGGAACTTAAATGTTGGCTACTACAATGACGGGTATAATGGAAGACTCGCTTTGACTGCCCTAGTTTATTATGACTGTAACTATCCTTGAATCATCTCTTGGAAGCGTTATTATCCCATACCGGGCTCCCGCCAGAGGTACATTATTGTCACCGCCATTGTCTCGTTCGCACAATGGCATGCCCTGGGACGCGAAAGATTGGACTTGAGTATGAAGGTACACTTCAGCATATCGATAGCTGGATAAATACTACTTAGGCCCAGACTAAACGTTCTGGGTCTTGTTACGAGAGCGCATGCATGATCCTGTTCCCTATGGAAATGTTTGTAAGGCTGACCATCTTGCACCCAGATCCTCGGTCGATCAGAAACTTAGGAGGTCGTCCTCTTCTCAGGTTAATGCTCTGCACGAGTTTAATGTCATAGATTCAACAAAACCCTAACCGGCTTGCCTGTCTCGTTCATCAGCGCTTGGACAAAGTCCTCTGCTTGAGCCTCGAAGGGCACCAGCGAAGCTCACGGTTGTGTTGCGCGCTCGTGCCAGGAAACTTCACCCCATACTTTTCCCTTCCTTTGGGCCGCTTGGACAGATTTCTATACGTCTTCGATGCTGCTAAATGGGATTCTGGATGGTCCTGCAGGGGCGTAGTGTCAACGAGTACCTAGTCTTTTTTTCCGTAGCCGTAGAGAGTCTTCGTTCTTTCTTTTTCCCAGAGAAGTGAACCCAATCATCAAAGGATGTGTGTAGCCTGGGCTAGAGTTTTGAGCATGAGAACTATCACGGCAGTATGTATGCATCGGTCCCAGCGGAAACCATACGACCCCCTTGAGTTATCTGATATAGTGGTACGGTGGTATGACATGATCGAAGGTGTTGCCTCGCATGATTGGCCGTGTAATGCCGATTTCACGTTGCACAGCTTTGGTGGTGTATGTAGCCTCCCATCTATAAGGAGATAGTGGTAGGCCAGATGAGTGATTTGGAACTTGTACGGTCCACAGCCTACGGTCCACAGCCCACGGTCTACGGCTGTCTCGCGTTTAATCACGTCGACCTAAATAATACGTGCCTTTTGTTTACGCATGACGTAGACTCGTTTGTAGGCATGGCATATCGCAGTTAGGCTGATCGCTAGGAACGTTTTCATAGAGTGTAGAAAGTGTAAATTGTCATGGATAGTTAGGGCTCTAGAGAGCAGTGGCTAGAGAGCTCTGTACATAGGATGGAAGCCCCGGAATAACGTTCTTACGGGGTGCCTACTGTTCCCTGGGGCTTGATGACTAAGCACGTGACCCCTATTCTGCGACAACATATAAACCGACAAGCAGGAGGGGACCAAGTAAAGCTATCGAAATATCTTACTGGTTCATACTCCTTCAGGTATATACGAACCACTGGGATTGGTGTGTTTTGGCTCAGCCATAAACTGTGGCTACGGCATCCTGTTTGTGTCCGGTTGAGATTTAAGGCTCATGCTATGTGAACCCGTGAACATGATGGCAAACTTGCAGTGGGACAAGCAAACTAAAGCTAGAGAACACACCATTCGAACTGCTGTAGATATGGGATGTTTCCAGATATTTTCTTACTTACTCACCTACCTATGTAGCAGAGACTAATTATGCGCACATTACTTACTTGCATATATACTTCGGCATATTGCTACCGATGTATGTGGTCATTCCCCCAATTCCCTAAAACCTCGAGCTCATAGCACTTATCTTTTAGGGAATGCGTAAAGAATCTGGTGTTAAATCCATATTGCACGTTTAATTCCTTCTTCGCCAAAACTTCCATCCAACTGTTCATCTCAACATAGCAAACTTGCACAAATACCAGACAGCACCACACACTTTCTGGTTACTCGGCCACCTAGCTTCAGCCTTGTGGCCTGGCACCTACCATCATTTTTCGTTCTTCCCTTCAGAGGACAATCTTCCGGTACCTCACGCACGGTTAAGAAGCTGAAGCCACCCCGTCCTCGTCGACTGCGACCCTTCCACTTGTCACAACCATCTCTTGCCCCGTGTTCCTTGACTATTCGATAGAGGCAAGGTATCACTATCAGTATTCTTCGTCGTCATTAACTTCCCCCCGTCCGATATTCATGCTACATTCGATACTCGTGTCCCTTACAAGCCCGGGATGATACGGTCGTGATTTTCATGTCAACACCCACAACCCCTCAGCATTCACTCCTCTGCACCCCCTTCAATCTTACTTTCTTCTTACACCCGGATTAGACTAGATTCAACTCTATAGCTCATCATGGCGGAATCCCTGGAGGTTCTCAAGGGAGGGCGCATGGATCAGGACAATGAGTGCCCACTGGGAGATAATCTCAAATGGTGGGTATGCTCAAACCCACTGAGCCACTTCAGAGGTTGCTGCTCTATAGATCCTTGTGCCGGCGCCGAGTGCCCTGATCCGATAGAATGGCAGCATCCGAATTTCGACATAAGTGATGACACAACTACCACTTCGGCTGAGACGACCACTCGCATCTCGACTGTGATGAGCGTAGGGCCGCCGGTCAGTGTGCCGTCGCCTACTGAGCGTGACACCATCACCACTACGATCACCTCCTTTGATATAATTAGTGGCGAGCGTACTCCCTTCACCACCCTTGTAGCTACTATTCCTGGCGATAAGGTTACTACTATTGAAGGAACCACCACCTCAACTGACGCGCCGACATCTCGAACAATCGACACTGTGGTGATACCTTCAATAATCGGGGATGTACCCACGGCTTCAACAATCGAGTCTTCACTGACAGACCCAACTTCTTCCAGCGCAGCCAATAACTCCACTTCTAGCACTAGCGAAGCAGAACCAGGACCGCTCTCCTCCTCGGCTATTATAGGCATATCCGTTGGCAGCTCCAGTGCAGTATTACTTGTCGGGTGCCTGCTCTTCCTCCTCATTCGGCGTCGTAAGCGTTCGAACCGTGCCCCTTCGGTGCGTGCCGCTTCCCCGCCCCCGCACCATGGTGACAAGTTCGTGGGAATGTCCCTGAGCCAGCCGACTGTCTTTACTGAACCTACCGTGGGCGTAAACGGCGATGATGATGTTTTCGCACCATTTGGAGGTCAGTCCTTATTCTACATTCCTCTCTGCCATCATCCTTCCGGACCCGTAACTGCCAATTGTCACTATTAGCTTCCCCACATACTGATCTTTATACCTAGGGCGTGCAAATAGCCAGAGAACATTGTCAAGCCCGCCTTCTTCACACCCACCTCGCGTGCACACACGGGCAGGAGGGTCGTCAGTGCGCCAGAGCCATCCCAGCTCGAGTGATACTTTCGTAAACACCTCCACGTCAGTGGCTTCTTCGACCCGGCCGGTGCGCGCCAATACGACAAGCAGTGATGCCATCACGGAGGAAGTTCCTGAGCCCGAGAGCCCGAGATCGGGTTCTGGAGCTAGATCTGCTGTTGCGAGAGAGATCACTATGGTCCGGCCTAACTCGCAGCCAAGATGTATCGAGCTTGAGTCTGCAGGAAGCGACGGTGCATCTGCCCCAGAGAAAGCCACGCCCGCCGAACTGCCAACGCCGACGTATATCTCGTGCCAGAACTCTCGCCCTAGCCAAGCACAGACGCAGAGTCCCACCCCAAGCAATCATCAGGATGCGTGCTCCAGACCGGTGAGCGGACGCACCGCTACTGGTGGAGCGGCACATCCGTCACCTCTTACCCCCGGCTTCCCTGGTACACAGATGAGCATCCAAGGTCGTGCGCCTGACATGGAGCATGATCGCCAGTCTGGCGACGCCCAGCAAGAGCAGAAATCCCAGCTCAGACCGAATCTCAGCCCTACCTCAGATGAGCGCGAGAAGAATCAGTACGTGACTAGCTGGGCTCAGCTGTGAGAATGGAATGGGCCAGGAACACGACCTCTCACACCTCGGTGGACATGAGGATGAATTGCGGGATGTATATAACCACGAAAACATGGTGAGCATGGAGACGGCCATGTGTTCGTGAGTATTTTTGCTACTACCAAGCAAGTGGTATGGCAACCAGTTGAGGAACCAGGTTAGGGGGGGGATGCAAGATAGGAACAGCTGAACTGGATCTGTCAGTTGCTCCCATACCTTACGTAAATTCGGCCTTATACATACAAAGCGTAAAGGCCCAAGGAGGGGGCAAGCAAGATGACTGTACAATATGTGAACTGGAGCTCATATAGCATCACTCTCACATACGGATGAGTTAAGGGATCTAACCCGACCCAACTGATCCCAATGTGTTGCTATACCTTTTATAGTCAAACCCTTTTCATGGTGCGGAAGAAGCGGAAGCTTAATCCGCATAAACAGTTATCTATAAGTGTGCATTCGTCTTTCAATCTTCATCTGGGGGTATACAACAGCACGTAAAAGACAATACTGGTAAACAACGTAAAAAGGAACAAGCTGTAGAAGGAATCCAACAGATTATACCAGGCGTAGGAGCCCTTACCGGGAAAGGGGAAAAAAAAAGGAAAAGAAGAATTGACCTGACCCTACCTACGCCGCCAATGCATGCAATCAATGTGATGTTGAACAACCCCTTCTTCTTTTTCCTGTTGACAGCCGAATCAGATGCAATCTAGGTATAAACGCCTGCCGTGAGACCCTGCTTCGTCTCGTTCCATGCATTACCGTGCCATATGGTCCCCTATCCCCTTGTTTTTCCAAGCTAGCTCCACGTTCCTCTTCGTGCACGTCCCGGGTCTACGATGGTAGCCATCGTACATGGTGGCCTTTGCTTTTCCTGTGGGTTTCTCGTAAGGCCGAACGATGGGGAAACGTTCGCCCTTGAGAAAAGAAAAGAACGGCCGATCTTGAAAAGCGATCGGCATAGCCAACCGTCGACACCAGGAACTAACTCGGGGGACGCCCTTCCTCGGCTTGTTGTCCGCGCTCGTTTATCGCGGCATCAACTTGTACATCTCATCGAGCAGGTCCTGCAGGTCCTCGTCGGAGATCTTGTCCTGCAGCGAGGGGATCAGGGTCTTGGCCTCCTCGGCGGTCTCGCAGCAGAGCGACCCTGTTGAGTTTTTAAGATCCACATTAGCCCCCCGACGTTTTGTCTCTCGTTCTCCCTCACCCCAGCTGTGAAACTCCCCGCCCCATCGACACGACTGTCACGTCTGTCGTATAATTGCTAGGTGTGAGAGGGGGAGGAGAGAGAGAGAGAGAGAGAGAAACATACCCAGCTGCGCGCGCTCGAACTTGTGGAACTCCTTGTGCGCACTCAGCAAGCGCTCGACGGCCTCGACATTCTCCTTCTTCTTGAAGCGCGAGAACGCGTCAAGGTAGTCGATAGTCTTGGTGAGCATCCTGTGTGGCGGCACAAATTCAACCCGCATTAGCTACCACACACATACACGACATCTCCGGCACATGCCCAATTTCTTCCCTTCTACCCCTTCCGGCAGGACAGGACACGACACGACGGGACGTACTCGGTCTCATTCATCTTGCGCTCGTTGCGCCGCTTCGTGACCAGCGCGTTGATGACCAGGGCCGCCTCCGACAGCGTCAGCGTCTCGACGTCCTGGAACTCGCCGAGGTTGATGGTGTCGCCGGCCTCCTCGTTGCCGGCCGGGCGCGGCTTGGGGCGCGACGTCGCGGCATGCTGTGACATTGTCGTCTGCGATCTCTCCCTCTCTCCCTCTCCGTTCAAAGGCGGGCGGGACGACTTCGTCGGGGTCTGGCTCGGCAAATACGGACTCGGGCGGTATGTAGACAGGAGCCCCGGATTTGGGTGGTTTAGCGAAAAGGTCGTCGATGATTTTGAGAGGACCGATGAGGAAGGTTGCGATAACCAAAAGGTTCCGACAAAGAAGGATGCGGCTGGATGCAAAGCCGAGCTTAAGGTTTAGCGCACGGTTTAGTGGGCTACTTACCACCCCTGGACCTGTAGCGTTAGGTACCCCGAGGAGCCGCAAGAGATATGTACTTGTACAATACGTACTTTATCATGCTGGGGAAACTCCGGCTATTCTCTTTACTGCCGCTGCGGGATACGTACCTACCTAGAGACCGCCTCCTAGGTACATTCATGTAGGGGAGAGCATGCTGGCGTAAGTTGGTGATTCGCTCAGTGAAGCACCCGTCTCGCGAACACCCAAGCATAGAGGCCTCTATCGATCTCTGAGATGAACTAGACATATTGTACAAATACGAGCACTTGATACCCGGGACAAGCCCTATCGTCCTACCACATTTCCACGATGTAAGTGTAAACCGGAACTACCAAGAAAACGCTTAATACTAACCGTCACATCACATAGGGGCGTCCTAGCTCTCATCGTAATCAATAAAGCAGGCGGTCTAATCTACAACCGCAACTTCGGCGAAGGTCTCAACAAACTGGATACAAATGACTATCTAGTCCTCGCGGGAACCTTCCACGGGTAAGCTCCACCGTTTAAGCCTTAATTGAGAGGGGTGCCCCTTCTCCCCTCCAACCAGGCGAGAGCACCCACGCTGATGCTTCGCCCCCCGGTCCACCCACAGCGTGCACGCCATAACAGCGCGGCTGAACCCCCTGCAGGGCCGTCTGACAGCGCAGCATCAGCAGCAGCAGCAGGCGGCGCAGCAGCAGGGGACGGCGACGGCGGCAGCGGCGTCCGGGCAGCAGGGCGGCGCGGGCGCGGGCGCGGCGGCGGCGACGGCGCCGAGCCGGGCGGAGCCGCCGTCGGGGCTCGAGGTGATGGAGACGGAGAACTTCCGGCTGCAGTGCTTCAACACGCTTACCGGGACCAAGTTCCTGCTCTTCACCGACACCATGCAGCCCAACGTCGACGTCGTCGCGCGCCGCGTCTACGACCTCTACGCCGACTACGTCATGAAGAACCCCTTCTACCAGCTCGAGATGCCCGTCCGCTGCGACGCCTTCGAGCGGAAGCTCACCTCGTACATCCGGGAGATTAACAGTTCCCGGTGAGCGACGTGAGGAGAGGGGGGGAGGGTGCGAGAGAAAGAAGAGGAGAGAAAAGGAGAGAGAGGGAGGGAAGGGGGGGGGGGGGGGGGGGGGCCGGGGGGGGGGGGGGGGGGGGGGGGGG